>JAGDQO010002093.1:0-260026 GCA_018342035.1 Solanum appendiculatum
ATTATTATTATTATTATTATTATTATTATTATTATTATTTAATTATTATTACTTATTATTATTATTATTACTATTATTAATTATTATTTTTATTAATTATTATTATTACTATATATATTATTATTCATTTTATTTTGATTATTATTACTTATTATTATTATTCAGTTATATTATTAATTATATTATTCACTTATTCATTATCAATATTTTAGTTATATTGATTTAATCTATCATCATTATCTAATTCATTATTATTACATTTATTCATTCCTATTGATTACGTATAGTCATTATCATCATATTACTTGATGTTCCACTTATATTTTCATTATTCATTATTATTAATTATTTATTATCTAATATATATATTATTATTAATTATTATTATTATATTATTAATTATTATTGTATTAATTATTATTATTATTATTCATTATTCATTACGTTATTAATTATTATATTATTATTATTTATTAATTCATTATTATTATTATTATTATTATTATTATTATTTCATTATTATTTATTATTTATATTGATTAATTATTTATTATTATTATTATTATTATTATTATATATTATTATTATTATTTATTATTCATTATATTATATAATATTATTCAGTTTATCTATTATTATTATTATTTAATTATATTATTAATTATTCATTATTATATACTTATTATTATTATATATTATTAATTAATTATTTATTATTATTATCTATTATTATTATTAATTATTTTATTATTATTTATTATTATTATTATATATTATTATTATTCATATTTATATTATTAATTATTAATATATTATTATGATTATTATTATTATATTATCTTATTATTATTATTATTATTATTATTTATTATTATTTATTATTATTACTTATTAGAACTTATATTATTATTATTATTTATCATTATTATTTATTCATTATTTATGATTATTCATTATTATATTATTATTTATGATATGTATTATTATTATTATTATTATTATTATTATTCTTATTATTATTATTCTTATTATTCTTATTGTTCTTATTATTCTTATTGTTATTATTATTATTATTACTATTATTACTATTATTACTATTATTACTATTATTATATATTATTATTATTATTATTATTATTATTATTATTATTATTATTATTATTATTATTATTATTTATTATTATTATTATTATTATTATTATTATTATTATTATTATTATTATTATTATTATTATTATTATTCATATTATTATTATTATTATTATTATTATTATTATTATTATTATTATTATTATTATTATTATTATTATTATTATTATTATTATTATTATTATTATTATTATTATTATTATTATTTTTATTATTATTATTATTATTTTATTATTATTATATTATTATTATTATTATTATTATTATTATTATTATTATTATTATTATTATTTATTATTATTATTATTATTATTATTATTATTATTATTATTATTATTATTATTATTATTATTATTATTATTATTATTAAGTAAAAAAAGGTTATTTTAAAAATATTTTACCAAGATATCTATGGGTCAATTCGGACTACATATTGATCTAAATTTTAGATGATCTGAATTGGGCAGATCAAACAAGGTTAAGTTGATAAATAGACGAATTAACTTAAATAGATTGGACTGATTATATTTTTATAGGTTAATTTTAACATAAATATATTTTATAGCAACCTCAAATTAATAGTACTTAAATATACTTAAACTAGAATCAACTACTCAATCAAGTGATGCAGACCACTACGATCATGATATCATTGTGACATTTATCTGCAATTGGGAAATAATTTTCTTGGGAAACGTTGTTGTATCTAAGGGAATATAGTTTTGCTGTTTATTTTAGGATCTTATGAGGTACCGTTGTATACTTATAACCTTTACGATAATCAAGTGAATATGGCCAATGCATGGTGAACGATTCATCAAGTCATTTTTCACTTCAACTCCAATTTGTTGGTTGTGTTAGTAATATATTTGATCAAACACTGTTATCTTTCACACTTTTTAAATTTTATGATCATATACCTATCACGTCAACTGTTTCACATTGAAGCTTCATCAATAGCAAGGACAAATACAAGACGAGTGTTAACAACAATATATGAATGGACCAAAAGTCTAATAAGGGAAATAATTGAACAATTTAAATAATACAAAGATGAAGCTAGACTTTTTTTTCCATCAAAAATAAAAAATATATATAAAAACTTTTTCATAAAGAAAATATGATGATTGTTATAGGTGCCGTAATCACCGCCAAATTGATTAGAAAAGATTGTAAAGTTTTCTTTTTTTTCAAAATTATTATTGTAAAGTGAATAATTCCTTTGTGCTTAATAATTATGTCTTGGGATTAACAAGGAATATTATGTTGAAATTTAGTACAACATGATAGGAGTATTCTCTGTCTGATTTGATCTCTCCCTATATGTTATTTCAATTAACTTACAATTAAATGTTTAATTTAATTTAGTGTACTATGAAAGATTATATAGAATAAAAGCAAACCAAAAAAAAAAAGGAATTAGATGATGAAAAATAAAATAAGCATAGATAGTTTTATAGTTTCAAGAGTTCTTTGGATGGATGTAACTTCCTCATTAGTCATTCAACTAAAATGAATATAATATTGTTATTTTATTGCAATGGACACCATACATAGTTTTTTTTTTTATATCGACCACCTCTTAAACTTGTCGATAAATTTTTACAGTAATATTTAGGCAGCTTATAATAGATCGATAAATCGAACTCCCACCCTTCTATGTTCAACAAGAATACATATAAAGTGTCATTGAATCATAATTAAGCAACGCACCAACAATTTTTTAATGTATGGTGGGAACAATGAACATGAGTAAATGATGCAAATCGCTCTTCACTAGTCATGACTATAAATTTCTTTCTAATAACGCTTATAATTGAGGGCGGATCGATATGAATAGGTCCGGCAAGTGTATTGATAGATTTTTAGGTCGAGAAGTTTTTGAAAAACAGATGCACATAATATTTTAAGTGAATTTTCATATTATAATATGATAGAAAATTAAGTAAAGTTTTATAAAGCATAATATACATTTGTATTGTCGCCCACTTATGGACTCAAAAATGGCGTAGCTCAAGGGATAGATTAAATCGATGAGGCTTACATTATGTGTCATGGACTTAGGTTTTGACACTTAATTCCTTTTTTCCTTGGGATAAGTCTTAAATTTTGTATTATATCTATCTCAATTTATGGACAAATTTTTACTAGACACGATATGAGATTCTTATGGCTACAAAAGCATGTCACTAAAAATTAAATAAGAGAATAAAATAAGTTTATTCAAATATACAAGAAATAGTCCTTTCTATAACAAACTAACAAACAAAAAAAATGTCACATAAAATAGAAAGAATTAGAAAGTACTATTAGCTTTATTTGCTTATTTACAATATATAGTATATGTTACCATATTTTCTTTTTCTTTTTCTTGTTTTTTTCTTTTTGTTTTTTATGTGTTCCAACTCATAAATTTTGTACGAGCGTAATATATACCATCATCAAAAAATCTTTTAAAAAGATAAATAAGAGCCAAAAAAATCCCATGTACTACTACTCAATTCTTAGAAATAAATACGAGTCTTTAGCACTTAACACGTGAACTTCTTATCCTTAAAAAATTTTAAAGTTCGAGATGAGAAGTAGAGGTGTACACAAGCTAAGACTAATAGGCATTGATTGTTTTAATGGTAAGAGTCCTTTGGATGTTAAATGATTTGGTCAATCATCATTAACCATCGTAGATTTCAAGATCAGATCCATAATTCGAGTCAAATCGATCTTTGCTCTCATCTCAGAGTGAGGCAAGGGTTAAACTTGATCTTTCTTTAAAATGATAATGGGGTAAAAATTCGTTTATATGCTCCTCGACTATTTTTAGGCACCGGTGCAGGTAAGAAGAAAAATATACTTGAAATTTTGAGGAATTACGATCTCTTGACCACATATAAAATGAACCGAAGTAAATGATATTTTCAAATTTCGTATATGTAAAATTAAAAATCTGTTGTAAAAAGGATATAAAACAAAACAAAAAAAGAAATTATAAGTGGCCTACAAACCAATTCTTATAAAATTAAAAGAACTAAAAGGACAAAACAAAAAAGAAAAAAATTACCCTCTAAACTCCAATTTACATGACATACTTTCCTTTTCAATTTATCCCATGAATAATACTCTTATATTTCCTTATTTAAAATTATTTTAACTTTAAATTTTTCATTTACCTGTAATAATATATTCTAATTTATAACAACACAAATATTTTTAACTTACATTATACCATAACTTTCAAAAACTTTTTGTATCCGATTAAATACCGCCGCATAAATTGAAACTGAAAAAGTTTATATATATATACACCATACGTACTAAATCAATATTGAATGCACCAACTTTCTTTTCCATAGTACTCTCTTCTTTCTCTCCATTCTTCTTCACCCAAAAAATAAAAATAAAAAATTCAAAACCAAACTTCTTCTTCTTTTTTTCAAATTATGTCAAATTTATTTCTTCAATCACTATCCTTATTTATTATTTTTATTTCTTTAGAAATTGTTAAATCAGAGCTTATAGTACACAATAATAGAGAGTTATTGAGTAATTGCAATTTATTTGAAGGCCAATGGGTTATTGACCCTTCATTTCCTCTTTACCAATCTTCAAATTGTCCATTTATTGATCCAGAATTTGATTGTCAAAAATATGGAAGACCTGATAAAGTGTACCTCAAATATGCTTGGAAGCCTAATTCTTGCAACTTGTCCAGGTACTAACAATCTATCTTCCCTAGACCTCACTTTGTAGGACTACAATACTAATAGATTATTGTTGTTGTTGTTGTTATATTGTCCGTGTAAATTCTTTGATATATTATTTGAGTCGGAGGTCTTGATACAACTTCTTTTCCTATTCCGTGAGGTAGGGTAAGATATGTTTACAGTCTATCTTCCACATACCTCACTATGTAGGGCTACAATACTTATATGTTGTTGTTGTTATACTGTCAGTGTAAATTCTTTAATATGTGTTATTTAAGTCGAGGGGTCTTAAAATAGCTAATCTCTCAACCTCCTTCTCATTCTTGAGTTAGGAATAAGGTCGGTCTACTATCTATTTCTTCAGACTTCACATTGTAGGACTACATTATTGGTATGTTGTTGTTAAATCGTCAGTGTGAAGAATTTTTTTTAATGTATATGTTTGTTCAAAGATATGAACGGTTGAATTCCTTTATCTTAAAGGAAGATTAATTCTTATATTGTGGCAAAAAAGGAGCTCAAAAATTAGTTTAGGTTGCTATATATACTTCAAATATATACCAAGTGAAACATTTAGATTTTCTAGCTAGTATTTTCTTGAATCCCTAGTATTTTTCAAATTATTATATCACCTAGTTTTTGGTGGAGATTTTCGAGAAAAAACTATCGTATATTCCTCTAGTTCTTTATAAAAGATATTTAATCCGTTAAAAATAGAAGTTAAAGAGAATATTTATGCGCTTCGTCGTGTTCTTTATATGGACTTCATAGAGCATGGGTCCATTCCCTTGTTTTTTTGCCCTTGTGAAGATTTTGATTGATATTTGTGTCCCTATAAGTTTTGTTTTCTTCACTTTTATTTATTTTATTTTATTTTTTGCAGATTTGATGGAATTGATTTTTTGAAAAGATGGAAAGGAAAAAAAATAATGTTTGTTGGTGATTCATTGAGTTTAAACATGTGGGAATCTTTAGCTTGTATGTTACATTCATCAGTGCCAAATGCCACCATTTCTTTTACCAGAAAAGAATCAATTTCTTCTGTGACTTTTCAGGTTTGCGAGTTTTCTATTTAAATTATTATCATTTTTTTATCAAAATAAATCTTAATTATTGAGTAGGAAAATAGGAAACTAATAATTAAAATGTGTTTTAATAAATAATTTGTGATAACTTAGATAAAAAAAACTCACACAATTAAAAACGAAATTACTTTAAATGTATTTTGATCCTTCACTCTATTTATTATTCTAGCAATCATGAAGTGACTTGTATGGAATGTTAAATACTTCTTTGTTCTTAATGAGATGTTGTTTCAAGGCTTAAAGCATTAAATACAGAGTCACTTTTATTTAAAATGTTATTAAGTAAGATTTTTCGATATAAATTAATATTAATCGAGCTTTTTAATAAAAATATCGAATATCGAAAGAAAATTTTAAAAATAATTTTTGTCGTATCTCTGATTTTTGTTGCTTTTTTTCTAGAAGTTGCCATTTTTAGCTTTCTCAGAATGTGCATGGGAGACAAGAATTTTTATTGTTTTTTATTGAATAAAAACCCGTGATTTGTCAGAGGCGTGAACTGCAATTTTAACTTTATTTTAAAACTGATGTTTCCAATTTGCTAAGAAATTATTATTTTGTTATTTTTTGTTTTATTGGAGCAATAATATTTCTCTTTAACACCATTATTATATAGTCTCATTATTATAATTTATATATTTTTAAAAAATTTAGATTTTCGCTTGGTGTTTCGTACCCTAGTTTGGAATTTCGATTAATTTAAATTGTGTCGCATAAGACCAATTAAAGGGAGGAAACACTTTTTATCAAGTTTTTTGTTTATTATGATTAGAAATCAAGATAGAAATCTTATACATCTCACCACGATTGTTGATGGTCATTTTATATAGTTTTCAATATATAAATATTATATTTAAAGACTTGAAAAAATTTATACATTTAAAATCAGAAAGAAAATTAAGTAGTTGATCATTGCATTATAAATCCCCATCATATAAAATATAAATTTTCCTCTATTTCCTAAAATTTAAGTCAAGAAAATATTCAAACGTTCTTGAGCCTTTTGAACTTTGAACCATTGGCGATTGCGGTGGCTAAATGGATAAGATTCTTTCCTCGAGCCTTGAAAATGAAAAAAATTATTGATATAAAGCGCTTTTTCTTTTGATAAGATGCGAATTTGAGTTATTCGGAATTAGACCGGACACAGGACATTCAAGAATGTAACAAACTAGTGGTTGGTTCAATCTTTATTTCATGGCACTTTTTGTTGAGACTTTTTGGTTGTTGAGGGCACATATAAATGTTTTCTCCCCTTAACCAATTTTAGCAAAATGCTCAAACCTAACATTAAAAGGCATTGACTTGATTGTGTAAAATTAGTTTCTGATATTTATTGTTATCAATTTGTGCTTATATTTATTGAAACTTTAAGGGTATTCTGTTATATCTTTGGTATACAATTTGTTTTATATCTCATTATAGAATGTTCTTTTAGTTATATAAATTTTTTGTAAGGGATTTATAAATTAAATTCAGTAGATCTTTGTAGGATCAATTTCTTTATCAATTCAGAATCGTAAACTTCACTAAATATTTGATTGATTAGATTGTATATTTGTATTAGAAAATTTTCATACATATAAACATTTGATTGCGAACTAGTAATAAAGACACATTATGAGTTCAGTGGGTGTTCAGAATTCATAAATTTCAAATCCTAGCTTAATTAGCCCCTGAGTAGTAATGATTTAATGTTTACTCTCCTGCACCCAAACAGAGCTAGGAGAGTGCAGGGGAATTCATCTGAACCCTCTTTGTCGAAAATTATGTTGTATATGTAATATTGAATCCTTTAGGTTCTTCATATATTTATTTCTTTACATTTTTAATCTCCTTAGTGAAAATTCTGATTTCTCCGCTCCCACATTTTTCTTTTGCTAATTCTCTTAATGATTTTTACAGGATTATGGAGTAACTTTATTCCTTTATAGAACCCCATATTTGGTAGATATAGTAAGGGAGAAAATTGGAAGAGTGTTGAAATTGGATTCTATACAACAAGGTAATGCTTGGAAAGGAATGGATATGTTGATTTTCAACTCTTGGCATTGGTGGACTCACAAGGGAAAATCTCAAGGGTAACATATATTATATCTACCTTCCACTTTTCATCTCTCTTCAAATAATTCAAAAATACACACAAAGAAATGAGTCATCAATGTGCGAGTCTGATTTTTTTTTATATGCCAAGTATGTGCGAGTTTGATTCTTTTTTATGAGTCAAATACATTAAGAAGTGATTGATAATAGATGAAACAAGATTCGAATTCGGCATGGACAGAGCTACAATATTAAAGAGGGGTTCGAATAAAATTAATAGTTTTTTGCTTAAATCCAGTATTTGTATTGAAATATATATATAACCGTATATACAAGTAAAATGATAAACGAAATGATTAAATAACATATTTTGGACACCCTTAACACAACAAGTTATTATATATAGCCTAGGGGTTTCAAACACTTGGAATGAGGCGGTGCTTGTATGTTTGAATCTCACTAGCGACAAATGTTTTTTTCACTTTCTATTTATGGACACCCTTTGTGAAATTTCTGGCTCCGCCACTGTATATATATGGGTAAATATATTTAGTTGCGAACCTAGTAACTAAAAAAAAACTATGAGTTCGATGGCAAGTTCAGAACTCATAAACTTCAAATCTTGATTTTGTCTCTACCTAGGACCTTTACCTACTCTTAATATTATATTGAAGTGTATAATCGTTCCATCTAAAAACTTAAGCATATACACAAAGCATACTTTTTATTTACTTAATTCTAACTTCCTAGTTAGAACCATAGCATAACATTTTTGGCGTATCCACCACCAACACATAGGCAGACAACATATCTTGATCTATCGATAGCTGAGCCATCAAGGAAATCGAATGAATGACCTTAAGGATCATTTTAGAATAGAGGTTCACATGAAATGACCAATTTTACAATTTTTATTGTTGTAGATGGGACTATATGCAAGAAGGCACAAAAGTGTCAAAAGATATGGACCGTTTGATGGCATTTTACAAAGGCCTAACAACTTGGGCTAGATGGGTTGATCAAAATGTTGATTCTTCTAAAACCAAAGTCTTCTTCCAAGGCATTTCTCCCACTCATTATATGTAAGTTCGTTTTATTTTCGATTATATTTAATTAATTTCTTCAAATCTTGATCTAATATCATATGGCTTTAAATATATATACATTAATGGTGTGTTTGGTATGAGGAAAAAAAATCAAGAAAAACTATCTTATGATATTTGATAAGACAAAAGTTATTTTCAATGGAAAACATTTTTCATCAAAAGGAAGAATCTATTACTTGTGGGCGGATATCGGAAGTTATTTTCCTTATAAACATCGTAACTTTTAACTTATATTATTTGTTTCAACCAACACTCGGATGAGTTTGTATGGAAGAAGATTCTGAAAAATATTTTTCAATTTTTCATGTTTTACTCTTTAAAAATCAGGAAAATGACTTTAGCAGTGGAAATACAAAAATAAGCTCCATAAATGACATTTACATTGATATTTGTCTCCTTCCCTCCCTTGCCCCACCTCCCAAGATCCCACACACTAACCCCACCCCTACCAATCAAATGTCCACCATCCTCATCCCATAGTATTTGCCTAGATTATATATATACACTCTTTGTATAATAACTTCTTCATAATCATCAAACACCAGAAAATAAATTTAAAAAACTACTTATTTTTTACAAAAACATTTTTCGTGAAAAATATTTTCCATCGTACCTAACACAACCTTAGACATTACTATTAATCTCTAGTACTACTCAAAAGATTCATCAAAACAATCTCAACTTCGCTAATATTATGATCAATCTCTAATATATATATCCTCTTATAAAAGATATTTTTCACTCACCAATCAAATACCAGAAAATCTTCTCTAAAAAGAATGACTTTCGTCGTACCAAACACACCCTCAATTTGCAACTTCCAAAACTAATGAGTCACATCAATTAATTATGTTACATTTTGATTAATTAGGGGCAAAGAATGGGGTTCATCAACAAAGAATTGCAATTCCGAGCAAGTGCCACTATCAGGATCAACATATCCAGGAGGATTACCAGCATCTACTATTGTTGTTAACAAAGTACTAAGTAGTATTAAGACACAAGTTTATCTCCTTGACATAACATTTTTGTCACAATTAAGGAAAGATGCTCATCCATCAACATATAGTGGCCAGCACCCTGGTAATGATTGTAGTCATTGGTGTCTTCCTGGTCTACCAGACACTTGGAACCAACTTCTTTATGCATCATTGTTTATGTAAAATTAGAATTTAACTTATATACACGGACGGACGGACGACATAAAGAGACTTTTATACTATCAGGTCAGACAGAAGAATATGTACGAATAGTCATTCGTGGAAAAAAAAGAAGTTACAATCTTGAAAATAAGATAAGTTACCTGTTACAACATTCTATTGTTCGGACTCTTCTAAAATGTCGATGGGTGTGTGTCGGATTTACGAAAAGTGGTGCATTTGTGGAAAATCAGACACGAATAGGATAATATTTTTAAAGAGTGCAAACAATATAGATATTAGCTGGAGTGCATAGTTATTCAAATTTTCCAAAAAAATGTACTACTTTATGCAACAATTATTATGTGAAGATGAATACTTCAAATTGTTGTTTTTTGTTCATTGTTTGTTTGTTTTCACTAGTATTGGTGCAATGACATCTATTTTAACTAGAGACTCAGTTGTAAACCATTGAATTGAGAGAAAAAATTGTTTTGGGATGTAATAAGTAAAAATTTAAAGGGATAGAGGACTTCATTTCAAGTTTTCGTTTGTGTTATTTATTTAGTTATTTTGATAACTATAGTGTTCAGATCAATTAGTGTGCGCCTTTACTATAATAAAACTAGTTTTCATCGGCAATAAATATGCACATTAACAAAGAGTACTAAAATCTTTACCGGCATTAATTAATTGTCATTGGATTCAATATTGCTATAAACTTTAGAACTATTTACAAAGAGTGTTAGTTGCTGCTAAAAGAACATATTTAGCAGCAATTAGACTATTACCGTTAGAGATCATTTTTGGTATAGTGTTTGATTAAGTTGCCATGCAACAAACACATGTACATGTATTGAGTAAGTCTATCCATTATAAAGATCGGAGTTGACAGGTTCAAATTAAGTGATATAACAAGTTCCATTTTATTTTAGAGTTAATGGTCAAAACACATCTAAAATATCCTAATTGTTTGAGTTTCATGAACTATCATGTGCGCGAATTTTCTATCTAAACCTAACTATTTATCAAATATACCTTAACTATTAGTTATTTTCTTTTTCTATCTGAAATATCATCATCATTTAGGTAGAAAAAGAGAACGATTGATTATTAAAATGTGCTTTCATAAATAATTAATGATAGTTTACATTAGAAACTCACATATCAGATAATTCAGATATGATATAAAGTGGCTAGTAAATGCTATTTGCATGAAAATATGGGAACAATTTGACTATATGTATTATCAATCAATCGAACTCTGCTTTGAAAAATATAAAATAATGGATCCCATTTTTGTCAAATTTCATTTTCAACCAGCATATATTCCGACCTGGTCCACCTATATATATATTAGGAACACTAAATAGAAGGGGTACAAGTGGTATCATCAAATTTGACTTGTTGAATCTTGAATGGATTTTTATCAAAGCTTTGATTATATTTATTTAATTAATAATTGGCACTATATATACGCAGCTTTAATTTGACTTAATATATATATTTTTATTATTTTTCAATCGATACGTATTTGATATTCGTATTGAAGTCCAATTAAATTTGGATCCGTGCATAGCAATATCCATTTTGGGGGCAACGCTTTCAGCATGATTTTTTCTATTCTCAGAAGTTCGAATTTGAGACATCTGGTTAAGGTTGCAGCCGTGAGGAATCTCAACTATCTCACCATGATTTATGTATGTACTTAATATAATTATTGCTTGAGTTGAATGGTTGAATACTTTTTATGATATGTTTGTTAATTGCATAATAATAGATCTTTGAGTTGACAATTTAATTTGAATATCTTTATGATGATACTATATGAATCAAGATATGTTTGTTTTATATATATATATATCTTTGTGTTGAGTGTTTGAATATGTTTATGATGCTGTATGCTATGTTTGATAATTGCATGATCATTATTGAGTTGAGAATTCGACTATGTCAATGATGCTATAAGGTCAAAACTTTAATTTAGCTACATTTTTAATATGAAAATAATGGTAACTTATAATATTTTTTCCTAAATTTTTGAATATCTAAATTTTATTTTAAAAGATGTTGAGTCGTTTTGCTAACATCGACCTATCTTATTGTTTTTCCCACCAAGCCAAACTAGGTTTAAATCTACATTATATATATTATCGGTATAAATATTATAAATTTGATTTACAAGAAAAGTTCATAATCGATGCCCTTTGAATGTGTCATAGGATAAATTCTGCTCCACTATGATACTCTACAAATCATATTGAAAAAGTAAAATATAATAGATAAATCTGATATGATAAGCTCGACCAAAAAAATACGTAATAAATATATTTCATATATTATTATATAAACAAATGATAGTTATAGATAAATCTCATTAAGATGTGAAACTTATATATAATTTTAAAAATATGATATATTAACCATTACAACAGATAAATATCTATTTACTAGTAAATAGTACATACATTAATTTTTTTCTTCAAGTAGCCGTTCACTTGAATGCACCCATAAAGGAAAGGATAAAAAAAAACATTGGGAGCAACCCCTTAAAAAGAATATGATCTTGTAAAATTCAAAAAAGACAAATAATTTAAACTAAAAGAACGTCAAACCCTATATATTGAAGTTTTTTTAAAAAAATTATTTCTTGTTCGATATTCTGTATATGTATTAAAACTCAATCGATTAATTCAAATTCACATACTGCAGATTGCACATCTAAAGGCGACACCCTCTATTTTTAACAAGATTTTTTCCATAATCGAACCTGAGACTCTAATTAAAAGTGGAGTGCCGTCCCCCACAACGTTAATGCACGAATAGTCTATATATATTGAAGTTATAAAAGAAATATGAACTAAGACCTAATGCACCTATTCTTTAATATTTTTAATATCATATAAATAAAAAAATTTAAAAATCACAATTGGACTTTGAATGTCTAATCGAGCCATAAATTGGACTATAAATACATAACTCAATTACCTTATCATATCCTAACTTGAATTCTTCATCCAAAGCTTATATTATTTTATTTTTCCATATAACTTCCTTTTTTTTCACGATCGAAAAAAATGAAAACTGGAGACAAGTTCGAGAGATTTTCAAGTTGTAGAGGTGTAGCTTTCGAGATAAAGCCTCGTAACGATCCATTTTCTGTCTCTAAACCACCTACTATCGAAGCTAATAATTCCCATGGTAGCAATAGATTTTGGCTACCATGGGAAAATATAAGCAAAAAAATCGTTCCATCGTCTTCATCTTTCATGCAACGATCAATGAGTCGTACTAGTAGTCATTTTTGTGATCTAGATATAGACGCAAATGAAGATGAAGATGAAGATGAAGAAGTTGATACTCTGTCTTACATTGAAAAAGGTTATTATGACAAAGAGGGGCCAATTTTGCAAATTCCTCAAAAAGGGTCATCACCATCACCATTTCTACCTCCCAAAACACTAAGCAAACGCGAAAAAAATAATAATTTTTCATCGCGATTATCCATCATCCTTCTTGATCAAGGGTTGCTTACAGTATACAAGCGATTATTCGCGCTATCTTTAATTCTAAATATCACCTTTTTAATTCTTGCTAGTACAAGAAATTTCCCATACGCAAGAAAAAAAGCTGTCCTATTTTCAATTGGCAACATTTTCTCTTTGACACTCTGTCGAAGTGAAGCATTTTTAAGAGTTATATTTTGGCTCGCGGTGAATTGCTTGGGATGGTCTTGGATTCCTACGCGAATCAAAACTATTGTTACGTCTTTACTCCAGTCACTAGGTGGAATCCATAGTGGTTGTGCAATTTCATCGATTGCATGGCTCATTTACGCGTTAATCCTAACGTTGCATGACAAAGAAAACACTTCCCCTGAAATCGTTAGCGTTGCTTTTGCAATTCTTTCTCTTCTCTCCCTCTCCTCTCTCGCTGCATTTCCTCTTGTTCGACATCTTCATCATAATTTCTTTGAGAGGATTCATCGTTTCGTTGGATGGATAGCGTTATCACTTTTATGGATTTTCACTTCCTTAACGGTTTCTTATGATCCTGAAACTAAATCTTACAACAACGCGGAACTTGGCTCCAAACTGATCAAACAACAAGAATTTTTGTTCACATTGGCTATAACGTTGCTAATAGTCATCCCCTGGATGACTGTGAGACGTGTTCCAGTTAAGGTCACGTCTCCATCAGGACATGCAACGATTATAAAATTCGAGGGAGGAGTTAAACCTGGAATTTTAGGACGAATTAGTCCTTCTCCCCTCTCTGAATGGCACGCGTTTGGTATCATTTCAGATGGGAAGACAGAACACATGATGTTGGCAGGGGCGGTTGGTGACTTCACGAAGACCTTAGTGTCGAACCCCCCAAGCCATTTATGGGTACGACAAGTTCATTTCGCGGGTTTGCCTTATTTAGTAAACATGTACAATAGGGTTCTAGTGGTTGCAACGGGGTCTGGAATATGTGTATTTTTATCATTCCTTTTGCAACCTAGCGCGGCTAACGTGTGTTTTCTATGGGTGACAAAAGGGGTGGAACAAAATTTTGGTAAGGAAATAAAAGAGATGTTAAATGGACATCCGAAGGAGAAAGTGATTATACACGATACAGCCTTGTTAGGACGTCCAAATGTATCAAGAATGAGCGTTGAGGCAGCGCGAAAATGGGGAGCTGAAGTTGTAATTGTTACTAGCAATCCAGAAGGGAGTAGAGATGTGGTTAATGCTTGCAAGAAATCTGGAATTCCTGCATTTGGTCCTATTTGGGATTCTTGAGTCTTAGAGTCTTGGAATTCAATTCATTTTTATTTGTTGTAATACTTAGCTTATTATATTTTTTTTGTCAATCTCATACATTAGGTCTTATGTAAGTTTTTTGTTTCTATTCTCTTCCCTTTAGATAATAATATGAAGTACTATAGAAAAAAGAAGGATTTTTAAAGTTTAAGATATTTGTATTTGATGGTTTGTGTGAGTCCACCACAAGTCAAGGGACCAGGTCCTTGACTGAGAATAGTAAAGAACAAAAGTCAAAACAATCAATGTAACAAGAAGTAAAAAGGCACACATGATGTTACGTGGAAATCTTCTTACTCAAGGAAGGAAAACATCATGACCTACCCTCGTATTAGAGAGATGAAGTTTGTAGCTGATTTCAATTTTTTTGTAGTGTTTATCCAATATAGGCTTATCGAACTCAATTTTGACAAACAAACAAAGAGATTAGTTCATTACTAGAAACACACTTATTTCTCACGGAATTTCCAACAAGATCTATAGGAAATATGCTCGTAGAGGACTATTTCTGACATAGTCCTATCGAAAAATCCCAAATAACCAATGATGTTCCAATGGAAATGAAAATTCTTACATATTATTATTATGACAACAATAACATACCTAGTGTAATTCCACAAGTGGGATCTGAGGAGGATGATGTGTACGCAACCTTACGTACTCAGTTTAAATTTGTTTGATGGGAGGAAATGTGAGAGATGGTGAAATGAATGGGCCATAAAGTAATCCTTTGGCTATGTGGTGATAAGCTGCCTCTGTTAAATGAATTCCATCCCAATTTGTAAAACTTGAAGCATCCAAACATGCCTTAGAGCCAATATGACCACATCTTGCTGAATTGTTGAAGTTGTATGGACCTCCACCTCCACAACATGCTACTAGTGTATTAGAAAATCCTGTCAACATTAGAAGAAATTAACTTAAACAAACTTGTGTTATTATTTATTGAACATGAAGGTATATATGCATCACTTTTTTAACTTAGCATTGTGATACTTGGAGAAGGCATTATAGGCTTTTAAACATCCAATAATTTTATGCATCTTTGTTTTGCGTGCCAAATAAAACCAGGGGCGGATGTAGCTTATTAGCAACATGTTCAACAGAATCAAGTATTTTCGATATGAAATATATATATATATATATATATTTCAAAAGGACTAAAGTTTTAACAAATTTTATATCGTGGATCATAATCTCAAAGGTATAATAAGTTCAGTTCTAAAAACTTCAAATTCTAAACCTGTCAAATTTAAGTCTTAAATTCGCTTTTGTCTAAGATACACATACATGCTCTCTCTCACACACACATTTGAGTGGGGAAACACACTCTATCATGATTAATTTTCCTATTCCTAGAATTCAGATCCGAGATATCTAGTTAAGGACGGAAGGATTTTATTTATCACACCATAATCCTTGATGGTTAAATATCAAAGATTATGTATAACAATTCAATATTCAAAACTTAGTAGTATCCACTATTAAAAAAATGACAAAGATTGAGTAATTTTTTAAAAACAAGAATCTAAAGTTCAACATGAACTTACCATAATGCTTTGGGGAATGAATCATTCTCTTGGCAGCTCCATAATAATCAGCATAAATGATCTTTGCATGAGGATATTCTTTTCTTAAATTCTCAATTCCTAGTTTTAGCTTAGCATTATGATATTTGGAGAAGGCATTATAGGCTTTTAAGCATCCATGTTTGTCATATGCATCTTTGTTTGTAGTGCCAAATATGGTCAAGAACACTGCTGAGCAACCAATTGGAAAATTCCCAGGCACTATCAGTTCTACTGCCCCTTCTTCTATCAATACCTAAGAACAAATTATGAAAGGGAAATGGTTAATAAATACTATGTATCAATTTATGTGAAGGGGTTCGGAGTATGAGGGTCAAGATATTTAGAATGAAGTTTACGTATTTGAAAACTATGTGCAAGGTATATTACTCCATCTGTCCCAAATTAGTTACCAGTATGTTATACTCCATCTGTCCCAAATTAGTTATCAACATGTTTTGCTTCTCGAGAATTAATTTGACTAATTTTTTAAGCTAAACTGAATTAGATTTACACAATATTTTAAAATTAAAATTTATAAATTAAAAAATAATATGAAAATGATTACAAATCGCAATTTTTCTAATTTTAGTAAGATGAAAAAAATACATATTAAAATGTTAATTTAATCAAAGTTAACATTGTTTAACTTAGGAAAATCCAAACATGACAACTAATTGGATCGGACGAGGAGAGTCCAAGTCAACATAGCTAATGAATTGAAATATTCTAAAAAAGAATTATTTGACTCCAAAAACAATAACACTTTCACATAAATAGGACAGAGGGGGTATATTTTGATTTCCACTAGCGACAATTTATGTATATCGACTAAAAAAAGTAAATAATAAATTTGGACATTAACTGAAAGGTATAATATATAAATAGACAATCAAACTTGACCCCAATTGACAAGTATTAAACACTCCAATTTTGAGAGTGGACATCTAGACACCTCATCATGCTCTTAACTGACAACTAAACACTCCAACTCGTCTGAGTTGTACCTCGTGAATACCCAACATTGGTGTGATACATAAATTTCGGATATGTCTAGATAATTATTTTGTAAGTTAATCAATTGCTCAACTCATACAGTAGAAACAAATCTTGATATCTAAATATGTATACTCAAATTCATTTACCGATTGAAGTCAAGTGTTCGTTTATGTATCATGTCTACTCAAAACTGTACTTGAAAGAATGAGAAGATGAGAAATTTGAAAAATAGAGTCAAAGCTTACACTTGTTGCTTCAATTATGGTTTCAACAACTAGTGGTACAAGAGCTTTAAGTTGTTTAATGCTTCCACCAAGAAAGGAGGGGTAGTTATAGTCATTTCCTCCAATTTCTCCAACTATAAAGAGTGATTTTTTAAAGTATTCTCTACAATCTGCAAAACAAAAAATAAAAATTTAAAAGGAAAAAAAAATACAAAGGGAAACAAAAAAAAAAACTATGATCTTTGTTGAAAATTCCAAAAAATATTTTTAGCATCTTATTTCAACCCTTAATGGCATGACTTATTGGGACTAGGGGTATTATTACGACAGTTTTTAGCGGTAATAAATATACAAACTAATAAAGAGTGATAACCGACATTAGTTAATTGTCATTGCATCCAGTGTTGCTACAGGCTTTATGGACATTTACAAAAAGTACTAAATGCCGCTAAAGATCATTTTTGATGTAGTGGGTGAAGCTACATCTGTTGGCTAATAGTTCGGTAAAACTCAATAGTTTTGGCCCAAATATATATATAATTTATCAGTCAATTGTATTTCTAGAATCCATAACTCAAAATCTTAATTTTGCTTCTGATTGAAACCTTTACTAGTATTCATCGAAAATGACAAGAGATTTGAAATTTTTACCATCACTCATTTTAAATGACATTTTTGGTACTAGACATATATTCGACTTACATTTCAATCAAATACCGTCACATCAAATAGGACAGAGGAAGTAAACAGTCCATGGTAAATTAAAAACAAATAAATTATAACCATACCTTTTCTGGTGGCACAAATGTTAGCCTTCACTTCTTGGAACCATCCCAATTGGTGAGTTAAAGAAATATTTGTCCATATAATTTTAATATTTTTACTATAGAAGTATTCAGCAGCAATAGCAGTAGCTCCAGCAGTAGCAAAATTCACTCCATTTTCAGCTTTTATGCCCTTTTTCAATGCCAAATAAGGTGGAAGCAATGGCAATCCATAAGCCTCAGCTACATATAGTATAAGCATTAGCGGCAGAATCAGAATTTACACTAAAAAAAATTTGTATGATAAAATAATATATGAAGAGATTAAGAGGATTGATCAATATCTATGATATATACATAAAAAATAATAATAATTAATATTCAGTAATTCAATATAATTTTCTGGTAAAAGAAGTTCATTTAAACCCCCTTTCGACCCTAAACTTCATCCATAATAGTGCTTACTATATGAGCAATCCCCGCTTGTCTCGACCGACTATTCCATAGAGTATTTGCTACCTCTCATCAACATAGGTACTGGTGACTCTACCTACCAAGATTTAGGCATATGAGAAAAAATTGACCTAGTGTTTTTTGCGTTTCGCTAAGATCATGATTTTCGTCCAAGAATTCATTGACCACTAAATCACACCTCAAATTGACCAAGTGTCATGTTAGCTTGTGCGCATCTCGACCAACTATTCCATCGAATATTTGCTATATCTAATCAGCACAAGTACCGAGTGACTCTACTTACCAAAATTTAGTCATACGAGAAAAATTGACCTAGTGTTGTTACCCTTTCGCTAAGATCTGAACCTCAAACCTCATGATTCTCGTTTTAACTTTATTGACTACTAAGTCACGCCCTTTCAATAACACGAACATTTTATACTAATATTGAAATAAACATATCAAAAGAATGCATTACCAAAGAAGTCAATAACTAATCTTCCATTTGAGCACCGGCCGGTGGCATGTTTGAAGAATGTTTCTCCATAGGGGAGTTTTCCGATGACCGGAAAAGTCATGGCGCCGGAGAGAAGGAAGTTTCCGGTGTCAGCAAGTGAATCACCAAAGCTAAATATTGCATTATAAGATTGTGGATGGGATGAAACTAAGCTCAAAGAACAAAAGACAATCAAGAAGATGATATTTTTCATGAAGATAGACATTTTTTATCACTTAAAAGTACGAAGCTCTTTCTTATTTTAGTCTACTTCACTACTGTTTATAAGAGAGAACATTTTATATTAACAAACAAATTGGAGGAAACGCTTTCTAACTTTGTTTTATCAATAAAATTATAATATATTCAGTGAAATCTCATTAAGTGAGGTTTGGGAAGAGTAGAATGTACGCAGATTTTATTACTATCTCATGGAGATATTAAAAAGGTTGTTTCCAAGTGCATCAAACCCAAATTAAAATAATAATAATAATAAAGATTAAAATTAAAATAATAATAATAATACATTTTTCTTAATGAATCAATTGAGGTCAATTTTGTAGCAACTATAATAGCACGGGTCAAATATTTCCTAGTCTTTTTGCTTTCTTGGTTAGATATGAGACTTAAATATTAGGTGTAAGAAAATTAAATTATGCTACTATTTTTGGTGGTGATGATAAATGATACAGGTAGTAGTTTGGGAAAAAGAAAATCTTAATTATATACACTAGAAGTAGGTGAAGGACAAAAGTAGATAGTCGATTGATACGATAAAAATAATTATTTTAACAAAAATATAAAATCATTTTATCTCATGTTTAATTATGAATATTAATTATTTTTAAAATTATTTATGGAAAAATTAATTCATATATGTATTTAAGATCTTATATTTCCACCATTTATATTAAAATGGTGGGGTCAAATATTTCATATAAAAAGTGAAATAACTAATCTTAGGCGATATTCCAGCTCATTACATATTTTTGTCTATCTCATCGATCATCCCACCAACCCAACGACCCCTTAATGCAGAAAATAATCTACAACGTAAAAAACCCTAAATGGTCCATTTAAGGTTACATATATGTCGGTCGAGTTTAACTCCAATACACATTTAAATTATTTGGTTGGTGGGATAATTGATAATAATTTTGAAATAATATATAAAGTTATTTTATTTCACGTTTTGTTAAACCTTAATATAAGTATTAGCAATCTATGGATTATTTTAATTTGTACCATAATGATGGATTTTTTTTTATACGGCACTCAATATAGAATAATAATTTCGAAATTATTACTCCTCGAATAAAATACTAAAATGACAAAAATATCCTTCTTCGAATCTCTTTTCTCGAAGTCTTTTGAAAAAATTAAAATCAAGAATCAAACTGAAAATAAAAGTTTGTTCCAATTTATCTTGATCTTAAAATTTATTTAATTCATCACCAAGAGCTAATTAAACTAATTAATAATATTGCTGTTTCATCACCAAAGGTGATTTGTCTCTTTTTTAATTAAGCTGATAAGCAAGTAATCTTTTAAAACATAGAACAAATTAAATTAAAGCAAAAGATGATATTATACATATGAAAAAAAATGAAATCAGCAAAACATGTGGAACAATTAATTGTTAGTTTCATGAGCATGAACGATGTTAGTGATTGTAACATCACAACAAAATTGCTTTATTATATTTTAAAATGAAATGAATTTGAAAACCCCATGTGATCGCGACGTCTCGGATTCAAGCCCTGATGTTGAGTCATCTTTGGCTAAAGAGCTCCTTACTCCTCTCGTTGTTTCAAAATGAAAAGTTTCAGCATGAATTTGAATTAGTCAAACCACAATATATGATTGTAATTGTATGTGTGGTCAAAGTTGAAATGACATTTTTTTAATGGATAGTATTTAAACATTACAAAGTTTTCTCATATTTTTTAAATTTCGTGTCGAGTCAAATTATATCATATAAATTGAGTCGGGGGACTATGTGTTTCCAAAGCACAAGCGAGATGTATGTGTGGCCAACTCTATATGTGAACAGTGATAGACTAAGGTTTTTAGATATATGCAGATACATGTATAAGTGTATATATGCTATAAAATTGCAAAATCTTATTATGTTATGTAATAATTTTTCCAACAAGAAAAAACGAATTTTAAATGCAGTAAGATTTCACCAAAATCTCCAAGCATAAAGATAATACATTGTGTATAATTAATAGTATAATATATGTATATTGGTTGGGGGCTAATATATTTTAGACCGAGTAACCAACTGTGTAACTACTGGGCTAACCTTTAGGCCCACACTCTCATCATTTTTTTCGGCCCAGTCCTTTTTACTTTCTTTTGGAAAATTTTCATAAATAGCACTATTTATAAATAAATTATAGCAATATTATTGAGTTTTCTTTATTCTTGAATTCATTTTATCTTTATTTTCAATTATTATTTTTTGTTTCTACTTATTTCTTGTTAGCTTCCTCATGTTTCTTGGTTTTCTTTATTGAGTTCTTGAATCCATAACGCGATTCTTATCAGTGCGCTCACATTATCAGCCCCAAATCTAAATAAAAAAGAAGGCGATATATAGTTCGACAATCAACATAAAATCAATAGATTTATACTATGTATTCTTACAATACATAATACTCCCCTTATATTCAAAATTTGTAAATAATTGACATTGAATACACGTAAAACGTACATCTCTATACACTATAATAAATCAAATAATTGTAAACTTAAATAAAGTTACGTTTGCATATCAAGAATAAAATTAAATTACAAGATTACTTTCAAAGTTGCATATCAAGGTAATTAAAAGTTGGTGTATGTATATTACAATTCCAACTTTTCAAGATAAAAGTCTCTAATATATTGGACAATTATATATACAGAATCCCTTGTAGTGTATATACTATATACTATTGGTCTGATATTCCCTTATTACAAAGTCCATTATTCATTTGGGGAATTGTGTATGGACCTTGTAATAAACCTTTGGCTATTAATTTGTATGCTGCCTCTGTCAAATGTACACCATCCCAACTAACATATGAAGAAGGACTATCACAATAATTTGAGGATTGTGATCCACATGGTGTATTTGAGTCATAATTGTATGGACCTCCTCCTCCACAACATGCTACAATAGTGCTTGTAAAACCTACATAACAAAATTTTACAAAATTTGTGATTAATGAACCTTCCAAATTGATTTTAAAATAATGATATAATGTTTAATTTTTATGTGCTGACAGTTTAAATAACTTTTTTATGTTATTTGACGATTTAAAAGATAAATGAAATACTAGTAATCAATTATAATAAGTTGAATTAGTAACTTGGAAAATTGGGCATGCATTATTAGAAAAATACGAATTTCAGACGGAACTCTACCAGAAATTCGCTCTCATCCCACATATAATACATTTTTAATGAAAATTTATGAGAGAGGTCCATCGAGAAAAGCTTTCAACGAACCTCACTCAGACATTTTCATCGAAAATTAAAATGTTTTTTAACAATGATTATTTTCGATACATTCTCGGCTGAAATCCCAGTTCTGAACAGCTTTCCATCGAAAAACCCCCATATTTCAATAGTGAGGTAAATCTACTACTACAATATGTTAAATACATTGATAGTGTATAAAAAAGTTTTAATGTCAGAATATATAAGTTAAATCTATAACGATATGATGATATAAAAAATAAATTTTACTTACCAAGTTTTTTGGGAGATTTGTAAATTTGCATGGCTGCATTGTAGTAATCAGCATAGATTATGTTGGCATGAGGATGAATTTCACGAAGTCTATGAATTTCTTGTTGAAGTAATTGGTTATGATATTCAGAAAAATCATTTAACCAATTAATACAACCCGTTGAATCATCATAATCTTTTTTATTTGAATTTTTAAAAATTGTTAGATAAGAAGCTGAACATCCAATTGGTAAATTTCCAGGTACTATTAATGTTTGTGATCCAAGTTCAATTAATTCCTGCAAATATAATCAAATAAATCTCAATTAATAGAATTTTTTACGAAGGAGATATATTAAATATAGTAATATTTGTTGCTAATTTTTTTTAGTGTAATATATAAATTAAATTAACGAAAATAATAATTGATACTTACATTAATTGCTAGTCCAATGGCTGAAATAACTGCAGGCACAAATGATTTAACTTCTTCTCCTGATTTTCCTTGAGAAAATGGATGATTATAATCATTTCCTCCAATTTCTCCCATTAAAAATAATGAATTTCCAAGAAATTCTTTGCAACCTGATTAATATTTCAAATATTTAGAATAATTATGATTTATAAAGACAACTTGAAAAGAAAAACATTTTAGAAACACAATCAAATGGCTCACAAACTTTTAAAAAATTGATCTATTTTTTCCTCCTAATTTCTATTTTCAAGACGCTGATCTGAGAGGACCTTCAGCTCAAGTACATCAAATCAAAGTACAGTGTTAGTTAGTATATTTTAAATGAATGTTGAGGGTCTGATGGAGAATGTTATTAAATAATATGTGTAATAGTTTTAGTTTTCTATTTTACAAAAATATATCATCCAAAAAACTATTTATTTTAGAGTTTTTTTTTTTTACAAAAAAATAGTTCCAAAAAAGTTTTCTTAAAAGAACAAATACATTTTAACATGGTGTCTCCACTAGGCCACTAATGTATTTCTTTTGTTTCTTTAGTTCTTAACAAAGGATATTGTCCATATATCTAATCAAGTAATTACGTTTTATAATAGGGTTCAAATATATAATTATTCTTGTTGATAAGATTTTATTGCTTTTTATTAGTGGTTGATCATGAAGGGAATAAGATTTTATTTGATTTAAAGACTATACTTTATTAGTCTTTAGCTTTATCAACGGCCGGATCCAATTTATGTGGCCATATTCAAATTTTAAAAGTTAATTACTATGACTCATAGTATTTTTTATGTAATTTTTAATCTGTAAATTTATATACCTCGATATATAACTTTAAATACTGAATCCGTCCATAAAAATAATTAACTTGGTATGACTAGATTATTATTTTTTTCTCATTGACAAACTTTATTCATCTTCGATTTGTCAATTTAGCAACCACTTTTCTTTACTTAATTAAAGCTTGAACTTAAAGTTGGATCAACTTCTCAACTACTCCTTGTCAAGTCTTTTCTAATTAATTATTCTTTTTTCCATTAAGTAAATGGAAGGCTAGAAATAATATAGGGGTTGGTCCACTCTGGAATTGTGCTTTAAGAGAGTGATGATTTTTGCATCACTTATTCCAAAAAGAATAAATATTTTATAAAATTTTAAAAACTAATTTAATTTAAATTTTTGATTTTATCTTTAATGATAAATCTTTTATGATCAGAATAAATATGTCATATTTAAAATCAGAAATTTTAAAAATTCTCATTTCTTTCTTAAATTTCATGTTAAGTCAGATTATGTCATATAAACTGAAATAAAGTATATATACTTAATGACGTAGTGAACTCGTAAAATAGGCGTTACGCAATGTTAAATCGAGATTAAGAGCCTGTTTGGCGTTGCTGTTGGAAGGTCAAAAGTGTTTTTTTGAAAAATTAAGTGTTTGGCAAACCCTTAAAAGTGCTTTTAAAAAGAAGCAGAAGCAGTTTTTCTGCTGTTGGGAAGAAGCTAAAAATTTCTGCTTATTAAAAAACGCAGAATCAGAAGCAGAAAATTATTTTCTTGAAGACTAAAATTTCCCTTACATATATACATATTTATCAATATATCTCTTATTAATTAATTAACATATCTCATAAGTTTGGTTAAGTTTCGTTCAAGAATTTTATTTTTTATTTTTATATGATAAACTTTTTATTTTATTTTATGTATTATTAGAAATAGGTAACAACAATATTTTTGTAGAATTAAAAAAAAAGAAAAAGTAATTATATTTTTTGTATGTAGTGATTTAATTTGTGGAATAATTTTTAAATTTATTTAGCTTGATATTTTTAATTATATTTAAATCATCATGTTAATATTTTATTTATTTATTTATTTATCTATGTATAATATTGATTAAAAATTTGAATATGTACATTTTAGTTTAATTAAAATAAAAATTTAATTAAAGTTTTGTATTAGATATTTAAAATAGTTTCTCTCTATAAAACAATCTTAATATTAAAAACACATTGATACTTGCCCTTTTTCGTAATTTGACTCTCAAAAGTATTTTTTTTTTAAATTAACCAAACACAAATTGCTTATCAAAAGCACTTTTCAAATGAATTTATCAAACACAAATTGCTTTTTTTGAAAAGCACTTTTCAGAAAAGCTATTTTAAAAAAACACTTCTAAAAATAAAAAGCTTTTAGCAGCAATGCCAAACAGACTCTAAGATTAATGGCTTTGTATAAAGTTCAATAAAAGATTATTATACTAATATGTAAAATAAGTTAGTGGCACTAATTAATTATTGGAGTAAACAAAGAGCAATAAATTGGTTACTTAACATGAATAATAATAGGTAGTGCTCCTTAAGTTAAGGTTATATCAATCTTATTTTATTTTTAACTTGCTTAGAATTTCTTTTTTCTTGTATTCTTTTTATGTCTTTGTTACGAAAACGATATAGTATCTTCTTTTTTTTTTTCTTCTCAATATCTGTATTAGGGTTCTGATTAATTTGAATTTACACGTATAGTCCATTTAAGAGGGTAACGTAATGCTCCTCACCAGAATATTTTTCAAACCCAAAACGTCTAGTTAAGGATGGGAAAATCAAGTTCATCCCACGACATCTTAGGTGGTGACAATGACATGCCATCTACTATATATGGTGTGGTTCATTTAAAGGGACAACGCTCCTTATCAAGATTTTTTCCGCATCCGATATTTAAACTCAAAGACTCTAATTAAGAGAGAAGAAATCATATTCACCTCATCATATTCTTGATCATGATTCTTGAAAATGACAAATCATCTTCTATAGCGTTTGGTCCAATTAAGAGGAGAAGCGCTCCTTATCAGAATTTTTTTCGTATTCAAAATTTTAACTCTGAACCTCTAATTAAGAACGAAAAAATCCTATTGATTCAACCAGAACTAAATTGGTGGTGAAAAATGACATGTGATCTTTTATGGTGTTTGGTCCACTTTGGAGGTTTGCCACAAAAAAAAAATAGAATAACTCCAAAAAATAATAATTAATCCATTATGTAGTTGGGACTTACTTGTTGGTGACTCACACAAAATTGGCAACATTTGTTTAAACCATTCCAATTGAGTTCCTAGTGAAACATTGGTGGCTGGATTTTTGATTCCTCTTTTCTCTAAATATGAAATATCCACAGCTGTTGCTCCTGCCACTGCAAAATTCACTCCTTTTATAGTATTTGTGCTACTTGACATGTTTTTCATAACACCAGCATAGGGTGGCACCAGTGGAAATCCCATACCCTCCGCTGCAAGTTTCAGAAGTCTTTCGTTTAGCTTGGTGAAATTGAGATGAAAGGACGTATGCATACATACTTATACATGTTTAATTTTACTAAAGAAAGGAGTGAACTTTATACATGCACTCACATAGGTGGATCAATATTTGAACTCGATGAATTTTGACCTATAAAGTTCTCAATACTGAACTCATGATAGTAGCTTTCAATGTTTGTATAAATATGATGATTCTAAGCGTATATTTATGCTTTGTGTCAAAAATACTGATTTCATAGAGAAATGGGATATATGTCCATAGGAAAATATATATATAGAGAGAGAAGAATGGGGCATCTTCTTTGATATATATAAATATAATAATACTATCACGTCAGCTAAAAGATGAAATAAAGTTATTATTCATACGTACCGATGAAATCGATAACGAGACGGCCATCGGAAAATCGACCGGTAGGATGATGAAAGAATGTTTCACCATAAGGAAGAACCGATGAAGCAACAATATTATTGGATTTTGAAAGTCGAATTAAGTTTCCGGTATCGGTTAACGAATCGCCGAAGCTAATTATCGACTCATAACATCCATGAACATGTTCAAATGATGCAATTAACAAAATAATCATACAAATAAAAGAATTATTAGAAGAAGAAGCCATGGAAATTGTTTTAATTTTTTTTTTTTTGGGGCTATTTGGATATTATAGAGGGTTCAAAATTATTATTTGAAGTCCTCTAAGGAGTTAATGAAAATGGAGTGAATTTATAGAAGATTTTATTGACCTACCAACCCCAAATTGTCCAAATAATAATTAATCAAGGACAAACTAGGAAATACACCATTGAGTTCACCAAACGTTACGTTACTATTGAGGTTTTTTAAAAATTAATTTCAAAATAAAAAGGGAAATTTGTCATTATAATCACTCAAATGTCAATAAATTATCAAATATAAACAAATTTAATTTCAAAACATTAAATTGCTTTGTATTTAGTTGTTGTTATGAAATAAATTCAGATGCTAACTTTTGAAATAATCGATTTTAATATTTAATAGAAAAAAACTAAAACTAAAAATAAATAATATGATGTTCACGTTGTAAAAGCCTATGGATAATGAACCTCAAAATTTGTTTACTTTTCTTTGCCGTTATTTTATTATGGATATTACATAAGCTTAAATATATTTGAATAAATTTATAGAAACTTTGATTGACTCACCAACCACCAAATGTCCAATTGACAAGGTCTTAATACAAAATTTTCCCTTGATTTCAACGACATTAGGATAGTGATTTTAATATTTATTTTTATTTATTTTGAGATCTGTTGAATTTTGATTTATGTTAGCAAGTTTCATTTTATTGAGTAAAGTATTTTATATAAAAAATGACTCTCTTTATAACTTGAATATGAAATCTCTATTTGAGAGTGGAAGGGTACTTTGACAAAAGTCAGGAACAAAGCTAGCATATAATTTACGGTTCCATTGAATTCAGTAACTTTGGTCTAAATTTTGTAATTGTTTTTAAAATATTATTGAATTTATATAAATTATTAGTTGTAAACTTAGTAATTTGAGTTAAATCCTAAATCTGTAATCTTTATATTTTGGCTCAACCTCTGACATAAATAAATTCAAAATTCAAAATTTGTGCATTTGTCTAATGACATGAAGTTAATACATAATAATTATAATTGGGTTTGCAGCCACAATTTATAAATATTATTTAATTGGTAGATTTCTTTGAAAAATATGCGAGCAAAAATTATTTGATTTACGTAAATTCGTAGGGTGTGATCCTTGTCTTCTTTTCTTTGGTAATATATAATAATAAATGTTTTATATTTTTTTGTCAACAAAGACTACCTAGCTAATTTTCTTAAATACAAAACGTGTCATACGATGTGAAAAGAATATATGTGCTCACCTAGAATAGAAAAAAAAAGTAAAAAAGTTTCAATAATCCGTAAAGGTCTATGGATAATATATCTCTATAATTTTTTTCATCTTTTGTTTTGTTGGCGTAAAGGCCTAGGGATGATGAACATGTATTAATTCGAAATTATTATACAAAAAATAAATTAGATTTTGAACTTGTCTTAATTTTAATTGGATTTAAATACATATTGTGTCATCATATCTAAATACAAACACATATATTATTCATGATAAGGGGGATGGGGTGGGAGTGGGGGTAGAGGATGGAATATACGATAACAATATATTCAATGTAATATTATAAACTGGGTCTAGGGAGGTAAATTATATGCAGATTTATACCTTACTTCTTACTCATAAGGATAGAGAGATTATTTCTGATAAACCTTCGGTTTAAAATAAAACATATCCAAGCATTTGGGGAAAGTGGATACAGAAATAAAGAAAGTAACAACAATAAAATAATATGAAATAACGACCAATACACAACATATATAGAAATGAACAATATGCCAACAAAATAATATGATATCCGAAGCCTCAAAAATAAAAAAAAGATATTGAAGAAAACAAATAAAAGTTTAGTGGTGTACACGTGTCGAAAGGACTAATAATACCACATTTAAAAGTCATTTCACGATTATCTCCTACTTGATTGAAAAAAAAATGTAGTGATTAATTTTAGATAAAGACACTAATCAATGATTATGGTTGAACATTTATCCATATTAGGTGCAAAATAACCTTTGTTTAAACTATATTTGGCAAAAGACCTTCGATTAATTAAGTGTAATACTTTCTCTTTTGAAAAAGATTTGGAACAAATATAATAATTTATGTATATTAAATAGAATTTTAAAGACACATATAAAATTTAAAATAAAATTATTAAATTCTACTGAAATCAAGCTTAAAAGAATCGACCCACTCCAAACTTAATTAGTTGGATTGGATTTGAATTTTAGTTTCTTTAATCCAAAAATCAAATAAATTAAACTGAAATTTTCATATCTAATTGAACTACCCAACACCACCCCTAAATTAATATTATTGATTTATTTAATGTATATAGTAAGAGAAATTTCATGCTGTTGTGGACTGATGACGTCGACTTTCATGATGAAATCCTCCAAACCAGGGGCGGACCTAGGGGGGTGTCAGGGGGTTCACCCGAACCCCCTCGGTGAAAAATTACACTCTATATATATGGTAAATTTTCTATTATATATGTACATATATAATCTTTGAACCTCCTCAAACAGAAATGACAGATAGCCCAGCGGTATTGGGCCTCGCTTGGGCGCATGCTACAACTACTTTTTTAATTATTTTTTAAAAAAGTACTGAAATAGAGAATTTTAATAGGGATTCCCAAATTCCAAAATCACATTTTTTATTTTCCGAACCCCCTGAGTGAAAATTCTGGATCCGCCACTGCTCCAAACGATTCCCATTTGGGTCAAACTTCCTAACCTGCTATTGAACTGCTGGGGGATGGACCCTTTGAGTAGAATTGGGAGTGGGCTTGGTGTGCCGCCATATGCAGATGAGTGTACCATGGTAGTGGAAAGAATATCGTTTGCTCGTATTTTGGTGGAGATGAATGTTACCCAGGCACTTCCTCAATCAGTAAATGTTTTGGATCCTAATGGGAGGGTATTCACACAAAAAGTACAATATGACTGGGTGCCAGAATATTGTGATACTTGCCTCCAGTTGGGGCACTCATGTAAACAACTTAAACCAGCTGCAGGAGAAGCAAATGAGCCACCTGAACCAACTCACATGGGCAATAAAGGGAAGGTTGTGAAGCAAATTTGGCATAAGAAGTCTGCGGAGGATGCTCACGAGGAGGTCATCTCTATGCTTCCAGGCACACTAGACACTACACAAGATGAGCAATGGCAGAATGTGAAAGGTAAGTCTAAAACCATCTCTCAACCAGCACTGAATACAGTGGATACCAGGAACGGATTCAGCCCGCTGGTCATTGGAACCATACCAACTGAACCTCTCAAGAGTATGAGGAAGGATACGAATCAGAATATGGGTAGGGGTGGTACTTCCAATCAACACGATCTAATATGAATCTCATTAGTTGGAATGTTAGAGGTATGAATAAAGCTTACAAGCATAGGGAATTTAATGCTTTCTTTGGGCAACATAGCATAGGCTTAATTGCCATTTATAAGCATAGAGTTCAAGAGAATAAAGCGCAAAGAATAATTACTAAGTTCGGCATAAGATGGTCTTGGTGTCACAATTACAGATGTAGTGATAGAAATAGGATTTGGATCCTGTGGGACCCGAATCACATTGATTTTACAGTTGAAGCTATGACTGCGCAATACAGTCATGGTAGAGTATGTGTGGAAAGCTCTCAAATTGTGTTCAACTTAACTGCAGTATATGGGCTTCATACGGTATAAGATAGGAAAATGTTATGGCAGGATCCAGGGAGATACATAGGAACCAGCAAAGGGCTTGGCTAGCACCGGGAGATTATAATGCTATACTTGATCTTGAAGACAGAATAAGAGGCAATCCAGTTAGAGAAATGAAAATTGTGGACTTTAATGAATTCCTACTTGACACTAGTATGACTGAAATGTGATCAAGTGGTAGAAATTTCACTTGGACTAACAGCCACATTTCTAGCAAGATCGATAGAGCTCTAGTCAATGGGGAGTGGATGTTGATGTTCCCACAACTAGAAGTCCACGTTATGGACCCAAAATTTTCAGACCATTCTCCACTTAGAGTCCAGATTGCTATGGAAAACGATGAATACCCAAAACCTTTCAGATTCTTGAATTGTATAGCTGATCATGAAGAGTTTTTGGGGGTTGGGCAGAGAGGGTGGCTTCATAGTAGAAGAGAGGGATATATGAAAAGTGTTTGGAAGAGTCTTAAACTAATCAAGCATGGCCTCAAACTGATTAACACCAAAGCTTTCAGAGGGGTGGATGATCAACTTAACATTCTGAGACAACAACTGGACAATATCCAAACCACCATGAGACATACTGGGCATGATCACTATCTTTTTAGACAGGAGAAGGATATTAAACTACAATTAGAAAAATGGGACAACATTGCTGAGAGTCTCTTAAAGCAGAAATCTAGAATGACTTGGCTAAAGTTAGGAGTTGCAAATAACTCCAATTTTTTTGCTAGCATGAAATCTAGAATATCCCAGAACAAAATCAAGAGTCTCACTACATCTGTTAGTACTGTCCTACTAAGACAAGATGAGGTCACAAATGAGATAATAAGCTTCTACAGAGGTCTGCTGGGAACTGCAGCTACGCACTTAATTGCCGTAAATCCAAATGTGATGAGAAATGGCCCTATGCTAGATAGACAACATCAATTGAAGCTCATCAAATCTATTACTAAGGAGGAAGTCTTAAATGCACTTAAAGGGATAGAGGACTCAAAAGCACCAGGATGTGATGGTTACAATGCTTATTTCTTTAAGAAAGCATGGAGTGTCATATGCGAGGATGTCACAAATGATGTCTTGGAATACTTCTTAACTGGAAAAATGTTTAAGGCCATAAACTGCACAACTATAACATTGATTCTTAAAGTAAAGAACCCAACTAAGATCACTGAATACAGGTCAATATCATGTTGTACTATTCTCTATAAGCTTATCTTAAAGGTTCTAACAGCTAGGATGAGAGTGACAATGGATGAGCTGGTGCATACTAGCCAATCTGCTTTCGTTCCGGGGAGAGTGATCATTGATGACATTATCATGAGCCATGAACTCATCAAGTGGCATGGAAGGAAGCATATCTCTCCTAGATGCATGATGAAGATCGACATTAAGAAAGCTTATGACTCTATTGAATGGCCTTTTCTAGAGCAAGTACTGAAATTTATGAATTTTCCACCTCTCTTTGTGAATTGGATTATGACATGTGTTACCACAGTGTCTTACTCTATCCTCATTAATGGTGTGCCTACTGTCCCGTTCAATACTAAAAAGGGCCTTATACAGGATGATCTCCTGTCCCCTTATTTCTTTGTGTTGTCTACGAAATACTTAAATAGACAACTACAAATTTTGAAGAACCAACCTGATTTTAACTTTCACCCTAAGTGTGGGAATCTGTTATCACACACCTTGGCTTTGCGGATGACTTACTACTTTTCAGTAGAGGTGATCTAACATCTGTTCTCATGCTCTATGAATGTTTTAATGTATTCTCTAATGCATCTGGTCTGGTTGCAAACAATGAGAAGGGCTCTATCTATTTTGGAGGTGTACCAATGGCTGAGCAGGAAGCAATATTACAGAGTTTGGGATTTGCCAAAGATATCCTTCTGTTCAAATATCTTGGCATCCCTCTCACATCAAAGAAGACAACCACTATCCAATATAAATCACTACTAGATAAGATGCTGGATAGGATAAAATCCCGGACATCTAGATTTTTGTCATATATAGGTCGGGTGCAGATGATCAAAACTATCTTATTTTCTATCCAAGTATTTTGGGCGCAAGTTTTCATCCTTCCAAAAAAGGTGATCCAAGTGGCAACATCATTGTGTAAAAAGTACTTGTGGTCTGGTGGAGATGACACTACAAAGATATCACTGATAGCATGGGAGAAATTATGCAATCCAAAAGCAACAGGGGGACTAGTATTCCTAGATGTTACAGAATGGAAGAGAGCTGCAATTTGCAAACATCTCTGGGATCTTTGCTTGAAGAAAGATAGATTATGGATCCAATGGATTCATGCATATTGTGTCAAAGGGGGACCTGTCTAGCATATAAATGCCCCCCAAGCATCTTAGATAATAAAGAAGGTTCTTAAGGCCAAGGATAGTTTTGAAGCTGCTGGATATAATGAGCAGGAAGTGGTTGCTATAAATAAGTTCAGTACAAAGCTAATACACTCTAAGTTGAGGGGAACTTATACCAAAGTAGACTGGAGAAGGCTAGTGTGCAACAATAATGGTGCCCTAAAATGGAACTTTATATTATTCCTAGCTACTTCGAAGAGATTGTTGACCAGAGATAGACTCGCCTGATGGAAGACTATTAATGATACCTCATGTGTGTTATGTACCAACGTAGACGAGACTTTGGATCGCATTTTCTTCGAATGTCCGTTTTCTGCTGCAATATGGGACAAAGTGCTACAATAGATGGGCATCCAGAGATGCTCAATGGAATGGAAGGATGAGCTAAGTTGGGCAATTGTTTATGCAAAAGGCAAATCATCATAGGCGAGCTTATACAGATTGTCCCTAGCATGTTGCTTGTATTCAATATGACAAGAGAGGAATACTAAGATCTTCCAGATGAAACAAAGATATCCCGAAGCACTCTTGCGAGAAATCATTCAAATTATCCACTGTACAGCTGCTGATTTTTCCCTTTTGAGACCAAAGCTAAATGCACTTAACTACTATCCTTAGGAGATGGAAAGTTAGGCCTTTACATGTTGTAATTGTGACCATTTACTGAATAGTGTTGGGGCTGTCTAGTACTGTTTCTTATGCTCTTTAACTTCCACTTTGGTAATAAAATCAAATCAGTTACCAAAAAAAAAAAAAAGTAAGAGAAATTTCTTTGCTCCATTTTTGTGATACACTAATATTATAACATGTCCCAAAAAGAACTATTTCTTGTAATATTAAAAATAAATTTAATATTTAATAACATGATTTTTTTTATAACTATATAAATATTGTGATATATATTTAAAATCATGTAGAGTATTTTATTATTATAGAATTCTTTCATCCTAATATCAAATTCGAGCTTATAAATTCTAATAAAAAATATTTTTCTAGTTAATCGACCTTAATTAAGCATTATTCATCTTAAGTAAATTAATCAAAATTTCAATGAATACAGGAATTGGATAAGATTTCAAGAAAATATAACATAGTAAACACCACAAAAAATACCACAAATATCACAACATTTTAAATGCCACAAATTTCAAGACAATATAACATAATAAAGAGACAAAAAATTAAAACAGGACACAATGCACAGATGGAAAGTTGATATAGTAGGTCCTATAATTGGATAAGATTTTGAGAAAAATGACTTTAAACCATTTGGCATTTTATAGTAGGAAATACAATTTTTTAGGAGATGAAAGCTAAGTTGAAATTAATTATTAATATAAATTAGGAAGAAGAAAGGTTGGTGAGAAGATATATATATATGTATGATGACTATGTAAAATTTGATTCCCATGTGGGCTCTGTTGTTTCCTAATAATTTCATGTTTTATAAAAATATTTATTTATTTTAAGATAAATAACATTAAAAAAAGGATTAAAATTTCCTATGATTATTTGAAAGATAAATAGAGACGGATTGTTTATTTGTTGTTATCAAATTTATATATAAAAAAAGGACATATAATATCTTTTTTTTTCTGGTCGTTATGGAAGAAGGTAATTTTCTATTATTAGTAGGGAGTGTTTTTTTTTTTTAAATAGAGCCTTATACGACACGAAAATAAATATAATCAGACCTACATATATCAAACATCAAATGAGAAATATATATATAAAACAAAAGGATAGTTTTCTATTCGAAGTGAACAAAGTCACAATTACACATATTTGGAGATTTTTTGGCAAGTAATTGCAACTAAATACGAAGAAGATTTATTAATTTGGAAAATTAAATTATACTCGAAAGAAATGGAGTTCATCCTCTCGCTAATTATTAGCTCATATAGCTTATAAAAGATAATTTTAAAAATTATCTAATTTTTTTCAATACTACAAAAAGAGATCGTGTGAACATGACATAGCTACATATTTATAAATAAATTTCATTATTTTAAAAAAATTTGAACACTTAACCTTATCAGTTATTTACGATTAGCTATCCCAATTTACGTGACACATTTCCTTTTTAGTCCCATCTAAAATAGTATGTCACATTTCTATGATAAAAAATAATTTAACTTTAAAATTCTTTTTTTATCTTTAATAAGATGATTCATAATCATACAAATGATCAAGATATATATATATATTTTAAACACAAATTTAAATAACCTCTCTTATATTTAAATTATGTATCCAGTCAAATATCTTTACCTAAATTGAAACAAAAGATTAGGAAACTAGTAAGAAGTGACCATATATATTGACTAGCACAACTGAAAAGGACGTATGTATTTAGCATTAGAAATTTGTCAGTGCTCAGTCAAAGCATATTTATATTCTTAGTCAAAAAAAATATATTCACCAACCACTCAACTAGCAACGTAACATTAAATAAATACGATCAAATTTTTCTATAATAATTTTTTTTTATAATAATATTTTATTATAATAGTCATGTTATCTATGAAATCAATCTTTCATACAATATAACATTCAAAAGATATCGAAATAAATGACGTTATTATAAAAAATAAAAAAGACTGATTGTAATCAAGTGAAATATAATGTTGCTACATTATTTTATTTTATTTTCGCATGAATTGCTTGCATTTTTAGTAATATAACTCGTGAAAGTATTTAAATGTGAAGCAAAATTTAGGAGGAGAATTAGTTAATGAATTAATTAGTTTATTATTGAACCCGACTCAATAGCATTTTCTAACGAGGAACAATAAGCAAGTATTTTCAGAATTAACTTGAAAATAAAAATCGAAAGAGTTCCTAGTAATTATAGCAAAGTTTTAATATATATATTCTCGGGATAGGAAAAACTAATATGTACGTGATATTTACATCAAATAAACTAATGCAAAATATATATTTTATGAATACCTATTTATCACTGGATCATGATTAAGTATGTGTCTTCTTACTTTAAGTTTTAACTATCACGATTAATTATTTTAATTTAATATTAATACTGAGTGACCCCTAACTTGTTTTTTATTCTTTTCATCTATATCTTTTGCGTGTAAATCCTGCAACCTGATAAAATTATTTTTTTGTCAAATTATAATTTTAAAAAAAATATTGTTAACATTTCCTGCCTAACTTCTAGTTGAATAAATCCATTTATTAATTAGGTTCATTTGTATTTAGCCAATGTTATTAGGAAATAATTCAATAGATTCCAATACTTTCATATAGGTTTAAAAATAAGGAATCACCATGACGAATGCCAATAGATTCTTTAATTTTATTACTACAATTAACGACGTGTTATTCAAGAATAAAAAAGAAAATATACAAAAGAAAATATAAAAAAATTGAATGATGTCCTTGTCGAAAAGGATTATTTGTATATGGATAATGAAAAAAGTAACCTTCTTTTTATGTTTCATACATATCATGATTTGATTAATTTGTAATTACTTTTATCAATATGAGTTGTGATGTAAAGCTAAAATCTTTTCATGCTTAATTAAAAGACTCGAGTTTGAGTTTTTAGGAATGAAAAAATCATGTTGGAAGTGTCGCCTTTAAAAATAAATCATTTGATGTGTGAATTCAAAATTAGTCGAATCTCAATATGATTAGTGAACACCAATAAAAAATCAAAAGAAAAGATTCGTAATTATTTGTTTTAATATGGGGACAAATCAATGATTATGTTAAGGTGTTTATCCATATTAGGTGCAAATTAACCTTTATTTAAACTAAACTAGGTTTTGCCGACAAGGTGACATTTGTCAATGCAAGAATAAGTGCCACGTATTTTTCCACTTCGACGAGTAGGAGCGGAGCTTGTAGTCCGCATGCGTGTTTGACCGAACTCAGTAATTTTTATATAAATAATGTATTTATATTAATAAATTCATTAAATATGTACAAATATTAAATGTAAAGTCTAATTATTATCACTTATTAAAATCGTTTATAGAATTGAGAAACCATAGTTGATATTCTAGTTTTACCTCTGTCCATGTGCACATCATATTCAACAAGATTCATGACCAAGAACATTTTTTCAAAAATGAGGGATTTTTTCTATAAAATTTAAACAGTTTTTATATTTATAAGGTTCGAAATAATTTACGCGCATCTTAACTAATATTATTGAATAATTTTATCTATCAAAACTTAGAACGAAATAGTTATAAAACATCTCTTAGTAGTGTTTTTTCCTCTTTCGATGGGATGTAAACCTAAGACTTTGTCGTGTAAACAAGTCATTTTTCTAAATTAAAAAAAAAAAAAGTCATTTTTCTTGATTTAAACAATAGCTTTAAAAGTAAAAAATCACTTATGGCTCGTTTGGTTAGAAATAACTGATCTCAAGATAATAAAATTATTAATAATCATATAATTGTTATTCTACTCTTAACGTATGATAAGAATAACACTAAAATTTTAGAATAAGTTATTTCGTTATTTTACTCCTATTAAATATAAAATAAATTTATTTTAAAATTAATTATAAAATTAATTATTTCTTATTCCTAATACCAAACGATTTTTATCGTTTTAATATCCAAATAAAAGCATGGGAAAAAAAGAAGGAAAGAGAGGTGAGTGGGTGGTCTCTATCTGATACATTACAAAAGATTTTATGTTGTGCAAGTGGGTTCTTGAAGATTCTAGTGTTTTCTTTTCCCTATTAAATTTAAAAGACAATCATATTAATTAACCTAATTAGTAACTCTTTAATTACCTAATCTACTTAATTAGTATGGTACTACTTAACTTATGGCCGGAGGGACAAATATCAATTCTTCACATTTTAAGTTTGAGTCTTGAGAATAATGGATAAGATAAAGAAATATTTTCCCTTTAAATAGGCCTTTAGATTTTAGTTAAATTAATAAATTGTAAATATAATATGATTATATCAATAATAATAATAATATATACAGTGTGATTTTATAAATAAAGTCATTAAAAGATGGATATACGTAGATTTTATCCTATCTTTGTGAGATAGAGAAATTGTTTCTGATAGACCATCAATTTAAGAAAAACATTTTTGTGAAGACTTCTCTGGAAAAAATGCAAGAGTAATAAATAAAAATTAGTTATGATGAAAATATAGAAGACAAAAGGTATTGACATAAAAAAATCGTCACTAGTAGAAATAGAGGTTTTTTCTACCGCAAATCAATGAAAAATTTGTGCTATAAAACTTGATTTTCCTATCTCATTCTTTCATCAACATCTATGGAAATAGCCACTGAAAAATTTTCAGCTCACATTGGAGCTCCGACTAAATTCAGATCATGCATTGCAGAGCCCATTCGGAAATGACACTCCCAAAGCAGTCTCACCACTACCCTACAACTCATATTGGTAGAAAATAGTGATTTTTTAATAGTAAGTAAAGATAACCCAAGTAAAAATTAAAAAATAACAATAATAATATAATTAAAGAATAAATTAATACTAACATAATAGTAATGTGAGGAAACAAATAGATACTCCAAACATGTAATACCAAAATAAAAACAAAATAGTAATTTCTTAGTAGAGTTCTCATTTTAATGATCAATTTTTTTTAACAGACACATCAACGGTTTATTATTAGTTTTAATTAGAGCCGTCAATACGGGTTAAGTCTGTGGGGCCAGCTCGGCATAATTCGTGATTTGATAGGATTGACCTAAGATTTTTAAAGTCCATTTAAAAATAGGACTTTTTAATCCAGTCTAATTCGTGATTTGATAGGATTAGGCTAATTTTTTTAGAGCCCATTTAAAAATAGGGTTTTTTAGCGTAACCTGAATAAACCCGCTAGCCTGTAAGGCTTGAACAATGTGGGTTGGACCGGTCCGTGAATCAAATAAAAATTAATGAAAAATTAAAATAAAATGGAATACTAAAAATAACAAGAGCAATCCAAACTTAAAGTCTTAAATCATGCATATAAATATTACAAAGTTCAAACACTCAAATATAAAAAATATAAAAAATTGTACGATTCTTCATTATTTTCTTTTTCTTTTAAAAAAAAGTGGACTATTCGTTTGAGTTGGGCTAACTGTTTTTTGGCCCATCAGAATAATGGGTCAGTCCGACCTGACTCGTAAAGTTCCAAAGCTTATATGGACTAGCCTAGATGGAATGAACTGACCCGTATTAGTAACTCTAGTTTCAATATAGCACATAACTACATACTTATAATATCAATTTCAACACTTCACAATTTTTATTAGGTATTTACAATCAACTAACACAAAAAGGGCTCTAAATATATAATAGTCCCAACCAAAGAACTCATTGAAGAAGGTAAAAGAACATCACACAAGAAGGGTAAACAGAAAATGCCATGAGGCTTGTCCAAAGTGGATATCTAGTGTTGAATAATGCAAGAAGCCCAATTATTGCACAAACCACCAAAACTATTAACACTTGTGCTGAATAATCCCAAGTTAAGTCCTTTGCATACACTATAGCCAATAGTGTTGTCATGCCCATGATGTTGTTCATGATCACTCCACCATATATCTGTTTGCAAAAAAATATAATTAAAAAAAAATCAACACAATCATACTTTGTTTTCCTTTTATCTTATTTGAAGGTTAATTTATATAGAACCACTTCTTCTCCATGTAGATATTAGGCTATTCATCACACTTCAGAGGAGGAACCATGATGTAAAGTTTATGAATTCTGAATTTGTCATCAAACGAATAACTCGTTTTAGTTATTAAGTTCGGAATATTTATACTTGATGAATTTTTTAATGCAAATATAGGGTCTAAGCAAAAGTTACTAGCTACGGCACAACTCGTACTTCTCGCATGTTTGGCCAAATTTTCAAGAAGCCAACAAAGTTTATTTTCTTTTGGAGAGTTAGGATATTTGATCAAGCTTCTATGAAGAAAAATTAAGTGTTTTTGAGTAGTAGCAAAAATTGTTTTTCAGTACTTGGAAGAAGTAGCTTTGTCCAGAAGCACTTTTTGGAACATCAGCCAAGCAAAGATTGTTGTTCTAATATTGTCAAAAATATTTTTCAAATTAATTAGCCAAATACAAACTACTACTTTTTAAAAGTATTTTTTTCTCTCGAAAAAACAGAATACATAGATAGACATCTTAACTTGACCTTAACTAGCAACTGAACACCCCCCAACTTTGAAAATACACATCTAAACACCTTAACTTGATTTAAGTTGACCACGTAAACACCCGACTTTGAGAATCGACATCTAGAATGCACAATTTGACAATGCACATCCGGAAAAGTGTGCAACTTAAGGTGTCTAGACGTGCAAATTAAACCAAGTTAAGGTGTAGATATACATTTTCAAAGTTAAGTTGTTTAGTTGCCAGATGAGGCCAAGTTAAAGTGTCTATTTATATATTCTGCCTTTTCAAAAAGTACTTCTGACAAAAAAAACACCTTTTCAAAATAAACAAATTCTGAAAGCTTGACTAAACAGACTATTACCAACCTCTGAGAATGTCAAAGAAGCAGTTTTTGAGCACTTCTGACTTGCTGGAAAGATTGCTGCTATTGTCATTCTTGCATTTAGAGCCAATGGTACTATCACAAAGGGGATGAGGAAAGAAGGCATTCCTATAGCTTCAGACAACTTTTGAATACTATTTACAAGTGGTTTTGAGCACAAAGTCAGCATTGCAATCCCCAAAATCACTTGAAAAATAGATTTGTTAAAAGCCCATGTCAACAATTTATAGTTGATTTGTCCATCTTTTTCCACCTCATAGACCAATTTTTCAACTTCACCCCACATAATCTACATACAACAAGATCACACATTAAGTCAATCGTCAAGAGGAATCTTTACATCGAAACTTCAAAAAGAAAAAAGAATGAATTGAAGGATAAACATATGTACATACGTATTGAATATCAAATGATTATAAATGACAACACGTATCCGTATTTTTTCTATAGAAAAAAATAGAAGAACTGGTGTTAATCAAATCTACATTGAAGAAAGAGAGCTATTTGTTTTCGATAGACCCTTAGCTCAAGGATGATCTCCGCTCATAGATAGACTAAAAAATCAAAACAAAGTTCTTTTTGTATTCAATTGAAAAGGAAAGACTTATCATTTTCCTAAGATGATCAAAAGTAATTTGTAACAATCAAATAATGATGTCGAAAAGAGAACTTTCTTAATTAAGAAATCATTCCTTAAAAGTTGAGGAGAGGTGATTAGACAGGTCATGACTCACGATGTAACTTTAGCTTACCGAAGAAATAACCTTAGATATGAGGTTATGGAGGACACGGATTAGAGAAGGAGGCTAGTTAGATAGTCGAGAAGATGTTTTCGATAGACCCTCAGCTCAAATAGGTCAATCTCTCCTATACATTGAGTCACGTACGTAAAGATGCAAAGTGTTTCTTTGCATTATATATTAGTCAAGATGGAAGTATTAGGACAAATATTGCTAATAATTTTACCTTGTCATATTCATCAATGGCCCTCTTCTTGTCCTTGCAATTAGTCACACGAATAGCCTCATTGAGCCATCTTGTCATCCCATCAACAAACTCTTGTTCATCGATCATGTTATTACGATTTGTATCAAAATCTTCCATCACCTTCCTCACCGAATCATCGCTATTTAGTTGTACTTCACCATATTTCACTGAAAGTATTAATTTTTCCAATTCAGCCTGTGTTATGAAATTGTTCCCATCACTATCATACTGATGGAAGATTCTGCAACCATTACAACCAAAGATTAGACACATTTGTCCTACGTGGCATCCTGCATGACAATTTTGTGTCCTATGTGGCATCCTACGTGTATTATGCCACATAGGACGTGTGTGTCTATTTGTTCAATTTTATACAAGTTTAAGTGTCTATTTAGTCGTGTTTGGTATGACGAAGTCTTTTTTCAGGAATATATGTACCATGAGAATGTCATTTTTTTGTGTTTGGGTACCAAAAACATCACCCTTTTATCTTAGGAGCAGCGTCAAGTTTGTTACTGTCAGCAACTCAGCCTCATATCGTATCAATAGCGACTCAGATCACCTCCCTCAACCTATCTAACCTAATTATGTGTGAGCAATCAATCGTTATAAATTGACCGATCCATATATAATTATGAGAAATGACTTCTGTCATACCAAACGCACGTGATCTTTTCTTGTGAGAGGAATTAGAAGGAACTTACTCTTTTATACGTTCAACGTTGGGACTTCCGTCATCGTAGAGAATGTGTTCAGCTTCTAATGCTTGGCTTTCAACATGCTTCAAAACTTTTGCCATTAGTTGCTCAACTTCAGCTATTTCGTCCCTTTGCTTCTTAGTATAATGTTGAACAACCTGTTGAGAAATTGAAAAGTTCTCATATGAAGTTACAAAAGTGTAAAAAATATTTATATATGATAATCAGAGACGGACCCAAGATTTGAATATGAGGGAGGCACCACTATCTTTATTTTTTAACAGGGCCAAACAAGATATATAATCATTTCTTAAGGTATATACACACATATATATATAGAATTTTTAAAAAAAAATTAACGGGTCCGGTGACCCCCTTCCCTTTCATATTGTAGGTTCGAAAAAACTAAGTTACCTGCTATAACATTTTAAACTACATTGATAGATCTTTATACTATAAGCATAGACAACTTAAATCCAATTAAAAGCTAGCAGCAAGGCACTAGTTTACTGTCAGTAACGTTTTAGCTTTAAAACGTGTCTCTGAGTAACGAATTAACAATAGTAACGTTTTATGTTTGTGAATAAAATAATACCTAAAACGTTACTGCCATTTATCCTATTTTTGTAAAAATTCAATTAAATTTTTTTTTATTATTTTGATGAATTGATCTAAATAATGGCTTACTTCGATAAAAAATTCAGAAAAATGAGAGATTTTAGAATATATTACTATTAAGAAAAATCCTAAATATCAATAGCGACTCAGATCACCTCATGCAAAATTCTTCTAGTAGTAGAATCATCACTTCTAGCCAACATCTTAGCTTCTTCTATCCATCTTTTGCATCCTTCAACAAACTCATCCTCATCGATTCTCGTGTCATTGTTAAGATCAAAAGCCGTCAATATTTTCGAAATAGTATAATTTTTATCAACCTTAATTTTCCCAGATTGCATATCGTTTACCAAATTCTCTAATTCAACAAGTGTTATGCTTTTGTTTGCATCCCTATCTGTCTCAGAAAATAACCTGCAACATTTTTAGTTAGTACGAACGATCGAAAAAATGATTAAATAAATAAAAATCCGTTGAGATGAGATAGTCACACGCTTAAATATGGTATTAGAACAGGCACAGGTCCACACGTGAAACTACCTTTGGATGACTTGAATATCAGGTCGTCCTTGTTTATCAATGAGCATCCCTCTTGCATGCCTTTGCATATGTTGAAGAAAAGCAGCTAGTAGATTCTCATATTTCGAATATTCCAAACTTCTTTCTTGAATCCATGGATCCAAAAGCTATGAAAAAAAAACAAGAAATCGAAAATTTTCAAGTCAATAAGAATAAAATCCCACAATAAATGAACATATTATGTAGACATAATACATAAACATGCCCCTTAACTTGATCTCAGCTGACATATATGTCCTTCAACTTTGAATGTGCACATTAGACACTTAAACTCCTATAATGTTGAACAAATAGGCACACGCATCCTACGTGGCGTCCTATGTGTGCACATGTGGCAACTGATTTATGATGTGTGTGTGTACTTGTTCAACTCTATACAAGTTTAAATGTCTACTTGTGTACATCCAAAATTGGAAGGCATAGATGTCAGCTGAAACCAAGTTAAAGGGCATAATATTTATGTATTACGTCTATTATGTACTAAGTGCTATGTAATATTTTTTTTCAGCTCGTTTTAAGCTATCACATTCCCTTAAGCTTAAGGCGCGGCCTTTTCCTTGGACCTTATATGAAGATGAGATGCTTCGTGCACCAGACTACCCTTTTTCTGTCATACAATTACCTGATAAATGAAGTATGTCAGTAAAAATGTGACTGATATTACAAGTGTGGATAAAATCACAATACGCCTTCCAAAATATGTGTTGAAAGCATTAACAAGTTGCACCAGAGCAAATGGGATCAAGGAGAGAAGCATAATTCCTGCTGTGTAATTAGTCTTTTTGTCAATTGTAACACCATTATCTGTAAAATAATACATTGAAGAAATTAAGATCACAACTTAGGCTTCAATAATTAACAAGAAAATTTGAAAGAATTTGCTTTCGATGGACGGAATTAATCGTACTTTCACTATTGTGGATTGAGTAGCAGTTTGTGTCTGGCTAATCAATTTGAAAAACACTTTTGTCAATATTAGACCTGTAATTTGTGTTTGACTAATCAATTTGAAAAACACTTTTGTCAATATTAGATCTGCTATTTGTGTTTGACCAAGGTTTTAAAAGTCCTTCTGGAAAAAAAAGCTACTATTGTAGTTGGCATAGTATATAAACGTGTCCTTTAACTTGACATCAACTGGCATCTACGTCTTCCAATTTTGGGTGTGTACAAGTAGACATTTAAACTTGTATAGAGTTGAACTAGTAGACACATATATTGTATATGGAATAATATACGTAGGACGCCACTCAAGATGCCACATAGGACACATTTGACTACTTATAGTTTTTTAAAAACAAACTAAAAGACACATTTATGTATTATGCCTCAATAGTTTCTTAAAAACAGTTTTTGCATGCTACGACTCAAAAGAACTTTTTTTTTTTACCTAAAAGTTTGGTCAAACAACTTAACTCTCTAAAATAAACACTAGTTTTTGAAAGTAAAAAAAATAAAAAATTTTGACTTCCGAGAAGCTTAACCAAACAGGCTATAAAGGCTTATAGAAAGCTTACTCCTTAAAACTTGCAAAGAGTTGAAAAGTGAGGATTCTGCAGGTTGCAAAGTTGATTTTTCATGCTTCTCTTTTGAGCCAAATATGACACATATTCCCCACATAATAGTAAGATTAAAGACTGTGGCTCCAACATTAGTGCTTACTCCAGTAGAGACCTGATTTTGAGCTTTATCTTTACTAGAAAAAACTCCAGATGCTACAAGAAATGAAGAAAGTAGTATAATAAAAGTAATATTAGAATCATAATAAAACTATAATTAGTTGATCGGGTTAAAACAACTCAAAGATACTCTTGATATGGTGTGATATGTCTGTTTTGGGCTAAGCCAGTACAGTTTTTCCCTATGTGTTCCACCCAACATCAACCGAGTATTTATGGTCACCAAAGCCCACTGACTTCTTTTTTGTATGCACCGTCTAATTATGGGTAAAGATAGAAAACCGGCCCATAACGGGCAAAAGGCACTAAGCCAAGCCCTATGTCATCTTAATACTCATCTCATCGAACTATTAGCTCTTATACCAATTGTTGGGCTAACACAACATTAAGATATTCTTTATATGGTGTGATATCATTTGCTTTAGGCCACGTCCACCCGGATTTCCTCAAAAGGCTTCACGCCATTAAGACTATCCAACATCTTATAAGTAGCTTGCTTTTTCTTTTTTTGGGTAACTAATTTAGTTGGACTAATCACCAAGTGAACTTTACAAATCTTCAATTTATCAACATTCCTTTTCTTTTCTACTTACCATATAGACGTTGTTCACACACCCAACAAAACAAGAAAATAAGTAAATGAAACAACGATAAAAATAACATTACTAACCAATAACCAAGATAATCCTTGGGAAAGCCTTCAAGATTTGAAACAGAGTAGCCCCAAAGATGCCGGTACCAAATATGTTGAAGAGTATCTTACTTCCATTCGAGACGAGCTTTTCTCCTACGATCAACAAGTACTGATATATCGCGATTACGAAAATGAAACTTCCAACGCTATCAGCACACGGAAAAAAACCATATAGATGGTCACATTGGCCATACGTAGCTTGATTTTCGACTCGATCAACTCCATTCGAGATGAATTCATCAGAAGAATTCAGTCTTAAAATTCTGCTTTGCACTTTAGTAACAACAAAAGTAAATGTTATTATCCATATGGAAAGGCTTTGCATTATTGAAGAATGAAGTGTATAGTAGTGTAACTACTAGTACTAGTATATATTGAATGATTGAATCCATAGATAAAAGGTTACTTTTATAGTGGAAATTCTTCACTTTATTAGTCTTGATCAATATTAAAAATTGACGATAAAAGTTAGCAATGCACAGAACTGGCCCCTCCATTTCTCCTTTTTTTTCTCTACAAATAATTCCCTAGCAAAAAGAAAAGACTACGCTTGTACCATTGATCCAGGATATTTAGTTTAACCATTCGGTATCCAAAATTCACTAATCTGACTAATCTAGATTCGTGCTGAGTAGGCCAACTTAGGGTATGATGTGCTCCATGTCAAGAAATTCTCCATTTCCTAAATCCTGATTCTTTATATACTTACTATAATAACACCACTCAAATTAAGGGAAACTAAATGTGGGACTCTACCTCACGCCTAGGACGGGGCATATGGAGTGTGGGCAATTTAACATGGGATGCACCATTGTACCATTTATTTACATGGTATTAGAATCTGGCTCAACCCAATTCATAACTTCATAATCCTCCCCCCTTATATTGTCCACACTCTAGATGTCCAGTACTAAGCGTGCGGGAGAGCATTGAGTCCCACATCAGTAGGCATAGGGTCGTTGGTCTCCTTATATGATCTTGGGCAATCCTCCTCTCATAAGCTAGATTTTGAAGATGAATTAGACCTCAAATTCATTCTTTTATAGGAAGTGAAATATTTTCTAAACACACTAAAAAGAAAAATAAAATAGTTAAATTGAAACATAGGTTTAATGGAACAAATTGTTTACTTATAACAACACAAAATCAAACAGAGAACACTAACCACAGCTTTAAAGATTACAAATTTGGAAGAATTGATTAAGCATTAAGCTTCACGGACCAGAAATTAACAAGGGTATCGATATGACAGACCGGTAAGTAAGCACTCCAACTTCTGAACCGGAACAAGAAAGAGCTCATAACCACTGCTTGTGAACAGCTCTCCTCAAGTTAAGGCACACCTACTCTTACTAGAAGTCTAGTCTCTCTCAAATTAGGCCTAGTTGTATGAAAATTTCTTGTGATTCCCCTTCTTTCTTCGACGAAGGCATACACGCATCGATAGGGAACCCAAAGAAGGGCTAGAAAAAGGAAAGCGGTTCCACCAGTGTGTAATACATCCAACATTCTCAATATTTAACGCTTTTGGCAAGCCAGAGCAAGACTTCTCTGTGGGAACCCCCCGGTAAAGGAGACCTGTCTAGTCAAATAGGCATCTAATAAGAAATTTGCTCTTCCCGAACCTCCGTCTCTCCTCAACGAAGTCATCAAAGGAGGCAACTCGTATTCGCTAACTAACTTAGGGAACTTAGGCACGTCACCCCACTGTGAATCTATCTTTCTTTATCGCGATTTTGATCCAATTAGACACCAGGTGCTTTAGCAAGAAAATCCCAATGAATTAGCCTATGTTATGGAAGTAAATTGTTAGAACTGACCTAAACCCCGACGAGCAAAACTCCCTTGTAGAAGGACTCCCACTTCAATTACACCTCCCTAACCCCTATCTTAAAGGGAAGATGGTTGGTTTATCTCCTGAAGGAATTCAAACCTAGGGAGATAGAACTCTTTCCAGAAGAGATAAGGCATTAGGCAATCTTTTCTGTCATCGATTGACTCCTGAGCAAAAGAGCTCGTTCTTCCATTTTGAGATCTTTAGATTCGTAAGATCATAATAGAGTCCCTTTACTTTCTATTATATTAGTCAAGCGCTAGCGCCCTACAACTAGTATTGTATAGCAGAGAGATTGCATAGCTACACCCCCTTAACTTGGTTTCGACAACTAAATATTCCAACTCGTTACATTATGTCTCGTGGACACCTAAACTAACGTGGCACTTCATTTTGTAAGTTAAAGTGTTCAACTGACATAATTGAGGCGAATTAAGTTGTCTAGACATGCATATTCAAAGTTGAAGTGTTTAGTTGGTAATTGAGACTAAGTTTGAGTATTGTTTATATATTATGCCTAGTTTGTTTTGGTCAAATTTATAAAATTCGCATAGAAATCTTTTTTGTCTGTGTGCTTTTCCAAAAAAAAAAAAAAATTTAGCTTATTTTGAGAAGTATTCTTTTTCCATGACTGCTTTTCAAAAAATTGATTTGAAAAGTAATAATTTGTGTTGGACTAATTAATTTGAAAAATGTGTTTGCGAATATTAGAACCAATTTGAAATATATGTTTACTCAAACATCATGATTATAAATATTAAAATATATATATATATGAAAAAAATTAAAACGAAATAATATTATTATCGTGAATCGTGATGGCATAATGGCTATTGGTGCTAGCGTCATAGGACGATTGTCACCATGATTTAGTACACCATTTTTTAATTTTATTGGTTTTATTCAAACTAACTAATATTTTATATGTATTTGGATAAAAAATCTTTAAATTTTTTTAAAAAAACTAAAACTTATATATTTAAAAACTATATACAAGATTAACTTCAAAATATTTTTAAAAAAATTCAAAAAGAATTATTATTAAAAAAAAAAAGGGAACAATTTAGGAGACCTTCCCTCATGTTTAACGTTATAACATTAACTTTTTTTATAGTTTACGATATTACGCTTCCTCCCTTATTTTAGTTTTTCTATAACAAAATTTTTAATTTAAGTATTATTAAAATAAAAAATTATAATCAGACTAATTTGTCCTTTTTCTCTGTGATACAATTGATTGAAAAATTAAAACAAACAAATTAAAACCGGAGTACCTTCAAAATGATTGGGGAAGAATATAGACAAGTCTAAATAAAGTTACCAAACATCCCCTAATGACATTTCTCCATAATATAATTGATTGAAAGACCACCTTTTATATAAAGTTGTGACAACTTATAGTGCACTACTTGAAAATTTCAAGTAACACAATCAAATTAATGTTTAAAGAATAGATCATGGCTTGATGTTAAATTTTTTTTATTAAAAAAAAAAAAGAAGAAGAAATTGACCCTTTCTTTTTGTTTGAAAAAGAATGAAATTGATAAGTTGAATCTTAAATTAAATTATTTTCAAAAGTTAAATTATTTTAAAACATTTACTATTTTAAAAGGAAAATGATATGCAAAAAAATTATGAATGTCAATGTCAGATTTCTCTCAGACAATATGAATCAAAGATTTTGTTTGATTCAATTCCTTCTATATTTGTTGTTCTCATTTTATAATTAGATAAGCTTGTGAATATGCTTGATAATCTACTCTCCATATTTTATTTTTCTTACAAGAATTATAACATATATACTAATGTGGCTTGTCAATGTCCACTTTTTTTGTGCTGCTAATTACAAATACTAGATGTTAAATATAAAACATATGGACCCAAACATTTATTTTTTTTAAATAATAGGGGTGTAAAGATATACATTGCACAAAAGGTGAAGATTTCTTTTTGAATTTTCTTACTCCACAACCTTTAGAAAGTAGCTAATAAAGAGATGAAAGAATGGAACGTAGGTCTAACTCAAAATCAAAATTATTAGTTTGTGAGTTGAGCATTATATAGGACTACATAAATGCGATATATTCGCGCAACAAACATGGGTGAATGTAATCATTTAATGATAAATTCATCTGAATCTAATACTTTCGATTCGAAACATAATTTTCTATGTAAAAATCCATTAATATTGCTCCATTTAAGGATTATTGAAGTATCTCAAAGACAATAACATTTTTCATACCAAATGCTTGTGAATTAGACAATGTGTAATGTGAATATTGATAAACTAGCAATCAAAATATATTACCAATACATATGATTCGATTAAGGTCTGAATAATCAGGAATCCTATCTTCTTTTTGACCATAAAAATCCGAACTAAACAATTCCTGCCTCTGCTACTTCCATAACATGGGCCTTTGACGTGTTCCCCCATATATGTGGATTCTTATCTTCGTTAGTGATGTATGCGCAGATCGGTACCGCAGTGAGGAATAGCGGTTCCTCTGTTTGTTTGGTCTAATAAAAAGATTATTCATCACCGCAAGCACTCTCGCTCAGGCGCACCTATCAGAATCGGAACAGACCAATTACCAGATCCACCTATCATCGCCGGCATAACCATAAAAAAGATCATTAAAAAAGCGTAAGCCGTTATTAAAACTACTCTCTCCATTCTAATTTATGTAGGAAAAATATGTTCATAAATGATCATTTACACTAATTGAGTCTTCCCAACTCCCTCTAACTAGGGGTGTGCAAAAATCGAACCAATCAATAAACCGAACCGAAAAAATGTTATTGGGTTATTATTATTGGGTTATTGGGTTATTGGATTTTTAATGGGTTTATTAAAAAAAAGTTATTGGGTTATTGGTTCGGTTTCGGTTTTTACTATTGGGTTATTGGGTAAACCGATAACCCAATAAGACGGTAATAATTTACTACTTTACCCTTCCTAAATATTAAATATTAATAATTTAATATATAACTAAACACTATAACTATATCAAATTATCAGTACTCTACCCACTTCACACTAGGCCGCTTTAGTCTTTACTATTTACTCAAAACCTAATGACTAAAGTAAGGGTTCATAATTAGAGCTATTTGATTTTAGTTTTAGTTTTAGTCTTGTTGGACTATTTGATTTTAGTTTGTAACTGTAAGCTATAGCTTTTGCAAGAACATCATAAATTTCCTACTATGTTTGGACAGTGACATGTAATTGTAGCCTTCGTACTACATTTGCTCTTATTAATGCAATTTCTCATTATATTTCTTGTTTCACTATATCAAAGCATTTAGAGAAATGAGAAGTCATATATTATTTTATGGACATTTTCTTATTGGGTAAAATCGAAATCGAACCGATAACAACCAAAAACCGATAAACCGAAAATCGATAAAGAATATCTTATTGGCTTGTTATTGGGTTAGCATATTTAAAAACCGAAAACCGATAAACCGAACCGATAATACATAAAACCGAACCGAACCGATCGATGCACACCCCTACCTCTAACCCCAAATCCTACCCTCATCGTATTTATCTAAACTACATAAAAATGATATTGAAATATATTTTTTTTATTTATCGAATATAAAAAATAAGTAAAAAATCACTTAGATATATAGAAAGTAATGTGACTATTGATACACAACCGAATCAATTGTACTTCCTCTATTACAATTTCTGTAGGAAGACAAGTTCCATAATAAGTGATATTTTACATTGGTTGTCGTCTTTCCGTCTTCCCCCATTGACCCGCCATCCCTGCCACCCCCGTCAGCACAATGCTTGCCTAGATTATATATAAATATATTTGGGATAACATTTCTGAATACTTATCAAGGACCAGATAATAAATAAGAAAATCACTTCTTTTTACCACTCCTCTCAGGAGCTCCAGCCTTTGCTCTCTTGAATCTTGGTGACTCGAACTCACAACCCTACGGCTGAAAGTGAGGGGTGCTTATCATCCTAGCAACTCCCTCTTGTCAATAAGAAAATCACTTACTATAATCTAGGAAAACATGATTTTCCGTTGAATACATTTTCCTTCCTACCAAACACTCCCTTCATACTCTACATTTTCTAGGGAAAAAAGAAAAGGAAGGGAACCACCATTGTGCTTTTTGGAATGGAATCTTCATATGTCGAATAGATTTACTATTTACTTTTTTTAATCAATATACATAGATTATAGATTAATTATACACGATCATACAGATTATGTATGAATTATACATTCACCGGCTATTTTTAATTTAATCAGTAGGATTAAATTAGTTCTTCTTTTGGAATCTTTATTATATGCTTGATTTTACAAAAATAGTCCATGCCAAACTGAAAAACTCCTACCCTCACATCCTTCCTAAACAAAAGGAGAGGTGATTTGTTATTTCATTTGATGTAAAATCATTATCCATTAATATTAATCCATTTTATTATAATCTCTCTCTCTCTCTCCCACTTTCTCTCTTTCTTCCCCTCTCTCCAAAAGGGAAAAAAAAAACTAATCAACAAGAAAGAGCTTGTTATTAAAAGAGAGGGTGAAAGAAAAAGAAAATAAAAAACTCAAAAAGAGAAAGTGATTTTTTTTTTTCAATTCATATGTAGAAAAAAGAAAACCATCATTAGCAAATAAAGAATATTAATAATTAAAAGAGAAAAATGGGGGCATATAGAGCTGATGAAGATTATGATTATTTGTTTAAAGTTGTTCTTATAGGTGATTCTGGTGTTGGCAAATCAAATTTGCTTTCTCGTTTTACAAAAAATGAATTTAGCCAAGAATCTAAATCTACAATTGGTGTTGAATTTGCTACAAGAACAATTCATGTTGATGATAAGATTATCAAAGCACAGATTTGGGACACTGCTGGTCAAGAAAGGTGCTAATTCTCTCTCTTTTTATTCGATTAAATCGTGACAGATCCAGAATTTTAAGTCTATCTCCAAGGGTTTTTTTTCATACACATGGACCATATTTGCTAGTACTACATTTTAATAAATGACCTCTCTTTTCTATTGGTAAAGATAGAGTCATTCAAAATTTAGACGTTGTGAAAATGCGATTTGCAATTCATATCTAAGTCTATCGTGAAACATTAGGTTCTTCGAACCCCAAATCTATTATTAGATCTACCACTATATTGAAATCAAATTTAATAATCGTTTTTAATAAATTTAATTTGCGTGTATATATATAATCTTGAGACATTCTTTTGTTTTCAGTTCGTGGGAACTATATATTCTCCTCACTAATCAGTTCAGCTTAGCTAGTGTGGATTTGTGAACCTCATATTCAGCCATGTTCGACAAGACTAGATCAATCATCAAACCTAGGTCCAATACTAATGTATACAACTTAGTCATCAAATAGACAAACATCATCAAATAGACAAACATCCTTTTATCGTAGTCTTCCCCTATTGGACATAACCTTTTCTTTTTGCATTGAGGTAATTAAGGAGGTAAGAGAAGTAGTACAGAAAAAGTGCTTATGTCGACTCTACGCTATGATTCTTCATTCTCTTATTGAATTTCTAGTTAGATGATCACTGTGTCTGCTACTTCTACAATATACCCCTCCCCCAACCCACCGACCCGCCCTAAACAGACAAACATCCTTCTATTGCAGTCTTCAACATAACCTTTTCTTTTTAGCACTAGGGTAGGGAAGGTATAGTAAAACAAAGTGTTCATGTCAATCCTACGCTATAATACTTCGTTTTCTTATTAAATTTCTAGTTAGATGATCACTGTGTCCAATACTTTTACGATCCGCAAATTATCTGATCATTTTTCATGTCTCATAAAAAAAGGTACCGTGCCATCACTAGTGCATATTATCGAGGAGCAGTGGGTGCCTTGCTTGTTTATGACATTACTCGTCATGTAACATTTGAAAATGTAGCAAGATGGCTCAAAGAACTCAGAGACCACACAGACCAAAACATCGTCGTCATGCTCGTCGGAAACAAGGCGGATCTCCGCCACCTCAGAGCCGTCCCCACAGGAGAATCAAGCGGTTTTGCAGAAAGAGAGAACACATTCTTCATGGAAACATCTGCACTCGAGGCACTCAATGTTGAAAACGCCTTCACAGAAGTACTCACTCAGATATATCGAGTGGTTAGTCGAAAAGCTCTTGATATAGGAGATGATCCAACTTCTGTGCCAAGAGGACAAACAATTAACATTGGGAAAGATGATGTATCTGCTGTTAAGAAGGGTGGATGTTGTTCTGGTTAAGCAAAAGGATCGATCCAGAGGTGAATCCAGAATCTAGAGTCATCGAGTTCAGAATGATCAGTGCAATCTTTGTTTTTGGTATACACAATTCGTGAAGAAAATAATGGATTCAGTTGAACCCACCCTAGATCCGCCTCTGGAGGCAAGTATATATATACACACATCAAATCCCATTTTCAACAAATGTAAGTTAGGCAAAAGAACTAATAGCACATTATTTTGGGGAGGAAATTAAAGGGGAATGAAAGTACATTTAGCTTAAAAGTTTACTTGTTTTATATTTTTCATGTGTAATTTGTAAATCAAGGGAATTTCAGCTAAGGAAACTTTCTTGTTACAAAATATTGCATTCTTTTAGAAAAAGAAATGCTTTCTTTTCTTTTATCTTCTTCTATGCCAAGAGGGCGGAGCTAGAGTTCTAGTTACGAGTTCAGAACTCAATTGTTTTGACTCACCAACCAAAAATAGAAGTAGAAGTCCACTTAATATGTAACTTCAAACATTTGTGCACACCAATCCTTAGGAGTTTCTTGGGTAGTTTATTAGGGGGGCATATGCTTCCTAAAGAGTAACAGAGACGTGCAAAGGGACGCCTAAGCTAGGATCCTGCTCGTGAGCATAATTCTCAAGTACACATTGGAGGATCCGACACGCACCTGGCAAGATTTTTAAAGAGTCCAAGCAAGATAGGTTTGGGATGAATCAGGTGTTTTACTCCCTTCCACCCAATGGTTTTCTGCTTCCTTGTTAGTGGATGCAATAACTAGACAAAATTAAAGTTTGTGGGAAGTCTTCTTTTGTCTTGTCTGTACAAAAGTTGGCTATGCACATTATGACTAGCTCGCTTTTGCATTAACGCGAGAAAACAAAGGTTTTTCTTCAACCACACTACGCTGCAGCGATGCCAACTAAACTCACAATACAGTTTATTAAGGAGGGGACCGGAGTAGAATAAACGAAAAAGAAATGTAAATTTCCATTAATCCTTTATACCTGGAAAAAGTCTTGCCCAGCACTGTAACTAGTTGTACAAATATTGAATGTGGCGGTGCCAAAATGTTCATCTACTATTTTCAGTAACTGGTCTTATCAAAGCAAATGAACTTTGGGGATTTGTTGACATCAATAATTCCAGTACAACAGCATCACTGGGGGGGCTTATCTTGAGACCTCGTTCTATCAAGTCTGCATTCAAAAATCGTCCTCACTAAGTAACTGACATCATCATAGGCTTAGACGTTTGTATGAAAGAAACAGTTTAGTGTGAATGTTCGTATTTACCAGGAGAAAGTTTTTCCTTTCCATAGAGCTCTTTCACTAAAGGGTTTGCTTCCCATTGACTTTCAGCAACACGACTTGTAGGCTGGAATCCAACAATTTTACCATCCCCAGATAAAACAACCTGATTGGCATACGTATATAAGCACATCAACTATGATAAACACATCTAAACCAACAACTTCCAGGAACATATGAACTAGTCAACTGAAAACGTTCATGAAAAGTTTATAGCCATGTTCAACTGGAAACTATAGAAAAGTTGAAATCCAGATGAGAAGAACTAGTTAAAAAGGGGCAGAGAAAGGCCTTACAAGAAAAGTCAACTAAAATCAGAAGTGTTGGAAGCTGAGGAAAAAAGTAGCAAAATGACAATAGGATCTTCAACACTTAAATTTTATAATTCATAACTCTCGTGAACTCAAAAGTGCAAATCCGACTCGAATTAGCTCATTTCAGGAAATTTTGAATCATTTATCAAGGGGGTCCAATAGTTGTGAACAGGATTATGGCGTGATCTAATCTAGATCAAGTATTCAAGCTTGATAACTAGCTTGTTTAATTGTGCTTGTCCATAAAATGCAGTGGTTAGCCTTATATTTCTCACTTATTTCCAATGGAATATATTTGGATTAAATGTTCATAAAAGACCAAAGCCTTCCATTGTCCTTGATTCTAACCATGACTAGCACAACACCATGCCTATCCTGATTATAGTTAATCTTGTGTTTTTATGTTCATAATGACAAAAGAGAGAAACTAAACCCAGAAACTGCATCCTAAGAAGAGACCTGATAACTGGCAATATCTTGTGCAGCTGCTTTCATCTCATCTTCAATTCCTTCTGATGGCGTGGAGCTGGAATTGAGATCTAAAACTTTAGAATCCATCTCATTCTTCAGGTATATCGGAAGCTCCCCAATCCAAGCAGAGTTGCCAGAACCCATCACTATATCTCCAGGCCAACCATAAAATTCCTTGATTCTCCTAACGACGGAGACACAGTAATCTTCCAACTACAGAAACAAAGAGCACTTGGCAATGTGATGATTGAACAATATTACCAACTGATTAAAAGAGACAGAATGCCTAGGGTAAACTGTTAATCAACTAAAAAAAGCGTAAAAAACAATAAAAGTGGCCAATAATGCAAAGCATGTGTCATCCATTACACAGTCATAGTAAATATGGACCACAACAAATACAGAAATAGTAACTTCTTATGACAAGTAATAGAACTGAGGGTGATTTTGAACAAATAAAATCCATACCTTGCAAGATTCCATGGACTGAGGCTGAATAGAGATCGTGTCAGATGAGTTGACTGGATTAACATCCAGGGGAAAGTGCTTTCTAATCGGGAGATGAGGAAGATAACGTTGACCAAAAACTCTTAGAGCAATAAGAAAAATTCCACTTGCAAGGACCATAGATATTGCCTTTGACATAGAAATGCTTCTCTAGAATCCAAAAGGTGAAAACATTATTATCCATTGGTTCCGGAAGACATCTTTTGAAATTAAAGTAATCATTTAGATAAAAGAAACTTATATCCATATCCGATACTCCCTAAGATAGAGAATGCATGAATATGAAGGAAGACAAGATCAATGAAGATACCAACTAGCCTTTCAGGGCTTCATCTGCCATTCAAACACAAACCACTTCCAGAAGGGAGTTCAAATACTTCAAATAGTTAAATAATGAGGGTGCTTTATTAAAACTGTATTCGTTTACAAATTAAAATTTTAAAAAGAAGACTGGTTACAGAAGAAATTATCACTTCATGGATAATAACAAATAAGCAGCATGTAAAGAGCTTATTTGTCATACCTTGCTAGATGGCGAATTGAAAGATTTTGCAACAACACCCGATGGTAATTGCTTGTAGGGAAGTGTATAGACATCTTCATAATACATATCTAGAATGTCACTTAGACCAACCTGAAAAAGTAAAACAAGACCAAATAATAATTAGAAATGATTACAATGCCCATCAAGTGCGGACTTCAAATGAAAACTTTCCAGTAGATCACATCACATCTTAATCTAAGTCTTATAAGCAGACCGAAAAGGAAAAGCAATTGGAAACATCTTGGGAGATATTAGCACTTGATGACAGAGATATTCATAGTTCTATTGGCATTAGCTTACCCATAGGGTGACTAGGTTCTTTCTCTTTTAGTGCTAGGCAAACCATAGATAAATATTGGAGACTTTAATGGTTGCAAATTAATCAAATCAACAAAGCAAAGCACAAGACAGTAAAACAAATACTTACCAAATGCATGGATCTCTTGATAATTGTCCACAAATACGAAAGCAACATCAAATGATAAGTAATGTCTATTCGAGTAACTCATAATAAACTAGTGACTAAAGGCGAAGGAGCTATCTAAGTTATCTTTATATGATACTTTTTGATGAAGTATTGGTTGTATAATATGCATTTCATTAACCCTTAATGTGATGCAAGAAACAGAAATGCAGAGAACATGGAGTTACCATTTGGGAGTGAGTCAGGAAAACCTCCCATGTGTTTGTTGCTGTTTCCCTCCACCCTTCAAATTTCACATTGCCAAGTCTCTCAGCATCAATCTGTAATTTGTAAGCGGGTACACACTCACCCAGCCAAGCAATAAATTCAGGGCCTCCAGTTTGTTCCAGTTTGGAGTATGCAGTTGAAGTTAACCAATTGCCCATCCATCTTCCCTCCCTTGGTCTGTAATTTGCCCTTTCGGAAGAAAATTTCTGGAGCAAAATATTGGCATTTGCAACTATCTCACATTCCATTAAGTTGTGTAGAGTAACAGAGGAATCTTTTGAGACAATGCTTTTATGTGTGTGAAACCAGGGGAAAAACTTCTTTGCTGCTCCACCAGGAGTTTCATTAAAGAAATGTCTTTTAGTGCTTTCGAGAGCAGAAAGACAAATAACTTCTGCAATAACAGAAATGACTCGTTCATCTGATGACGTGATGGCAAAAGATGGAGGTACCTGCTGATAGGAAAGGAATAACAGAACTCAACCTATCAGTATCACGTAGCACCTGCAAGGCAAACATTATAAATCTGATATTATAAAAGAGCATAATGAACGGAAAGACAAGATAAGAAATAGAAACATTAAAGAAACTCCCCACCTCTCTCGATGTTTCAAGATCATCCATATTCCTTTCTGATCCTGGTATAAAAAGTACTAGTTCAAAGTTCCAAAGATGTTGCAGAGTGACTTGTCTAAATGTCATGGCAAGTATATTTGTAGACGTCGTTCCGGAAAGCATCTCTTTAGTTATGGTACTTCTAAGCTTGTGGGCTTTCTCCATAACTTTTCGTGCTGGTAAGAACTGCCAGAATGTCAAACTTTAGACACATCATAACCATCATAATACATTGCAATAAACAGAAGCAAGGGCATGAAACGTCGCCACAGAAAAAATGAAGATCAGCTACATCATTATTAACTTCAATGACAAGGCTTCAAGGTACAAACAATAGCTTAAAACTTAGTAGACATAACAACCTATGAAAAAATTGCCAAACAAATGCTCTAATAGAGGTACAAATATTTTTAAAAGGAAAGGAAAAATCCCAATTCAAATGGAAGATTGAATAATTACAACCCATCCAAAGACCACAACCATATAGAATCAAATGATTATTTTTCTATTTTCTCTTTCATTGATTATGACCTACTACTCTTATTTATTAGTCGACCATCAACTTCTTTAAAAAGGATTCGAACAATGAAACTACTTCTACAACTACGAAAAGAAAATTTTATAAGTTGAAGGAAAAGGATCATTCGTTGTGCTGGAAATGTTTCAGCTTCAATAACAGCAGTTAAATTATTCTATGGGCTATATAACAAACATGCAAATACAGACACCTGGGTTTTGGTCTAGGGGTAGAGCAGCACGAGATGTGGATTAGCCGCATGTCATGAATTAGAACCATGTCATGAATTAGAACCATGTCAGTTGTTTGTCATAAACAAAAACCAGGTATTTTTAGTGGAGGAGGGTTGAAGAATGTCCTATTATTCATCGAGTTTCGAACCGTGCACCAGCTGGCCCTTAGGAATTTCTCGGTTATTAGAAAAAACATACAAATAAAGTGACTTAAAAAACAGGAGATTGTACTTTTCTATAATTAGAGATCTATGGTTGATATATGAGCTACATACTCTCTTTCCAAAAAATCCATGAATGGTTATTCCAAACACATATAAGAGGAATGCAAAGTTTTAATATTGAAGGAAAATCATTAAATCAGTATGTTCCCTTATGAACAACTTAAGATTTGGAAATGAGAAATAAAAATATAATTTCACATTGTATATGAAATTATACAATATGAAGATGGCACTTGCATTCCCGCGCCTCGACTAGTGGGTCACGGAAGTAGCAATTCTACCATTGTTTTAAAATAGGCCTTGCTTAATGATGCAGGATAAATAGAACAAAACCTTCTTCTAGGTAGATTAAACAAATGAAGCTAAGTTTACATATGCACTAATTTTCAAATATCACTCACAACTATATTAGTGCTTTTGAAGTAGCAATTCTACCATTATCTCAATACTCGGCCTTGCTTAATGATGCGTGTAAGCAGAACAAAACTTACTACTAGGTTAGATTAAAACAAATGAAGTTACTTCTACAGATGCACAAGTGAAGTCTAATTCTTCAAATATCAGACACAACTATATTAGTGCTTCTGAAGTAGCAATTCTACCATTATCTCAATACTCGGCCTTGCTTAATGATGCAGGATAAGCAGAATAAAACTTACTTTACAGGTCGATTATACAAATGAAGCTGATTTAACATATGCACAAGTAAAGTCTATTTTTTGAAAATATTAGCACAACCAGGGGCAGAGCCAGGGTACCGCGCAAGGGGTTAATCCCAACCCCCCTTCGTCAAAAAATTCCACTATATATATAATGTCAAAATTATATTTTATGTACATATAGTAGATATTGAATCCCCAACACACGTAGGGGCGGAGCCGAGGTACCGCAAGGGGTTCAACCCTTCGTCCAAAACTTTCACTATATATATAATGTCAAAATTATTTTTTATGTATAAATAGTAATGTTGAATCCCTTAGTTTCTTCATGTATTTACCTCTTTGTATTTCGAGCCCTCTTAGTAAAAATCAGGGTTCTACCATTGAGCACAACTATATTAGTATGTCTACATAAACTCACCGGTCTAGTAGAAATAATACTGTGCTCACCAATCTAGATATGAACAATTCAAATATCAGCACAACTATATTACTCTCACTGTCCCAGTTAAAGTATCTTAATTTCCTTTTTGATCCATCCCGGAAAGAGTCCTTTCTATAGTTTGTAAGTTTTCCAATTCCAACATTCTACTGACAAGTTTAAAGAATACACATTATAAATTTGCAAACACGAAATTGAAAATTCTCTCTTTATTTCTTAAACTTCATGACCAATCAAACTAAAACACTTAAATTGGAAGGAGTAGAACTAATACATAAACTCACCAGTCTAGTAGAAACAGTACTATGCTCATCAGAAGGTCCCGGAAACAATGTTTCAACAACCATAGCATTCATACCGGCGGAAATATGTTCTTCAGCAGCTTCACCACCATCCGCCGCAGCAGCAGTGAGTGCCTGCTGGAAGTCAACAGCACCAACCAATGTAAGTCGAGCTAAATCGTTCTCATAAGTTCTTAAACAAGGTACAGATTTCTCGTCTCCGTCGAAATCAGCTACTGCCTCGAGAATGTTTTCCTCTGTCATCGGCTTAAATGGCTTCTGCTGCGCCGAGGATGAAATGGAACGGCGACGGTTTCTGTAAGCTGTGAAGTGTATGTTCCGGAAGAAAAAAGGCCATTTTCTGGTCGGGGAATTGGTTTCCGGTTTGATTGAATTGGCCGGAGAGTGAGTGAGAGTGAGTGTGAACGCCATTGTTGAGGGGTTTCGGAGGTTAGGGTTTATTTCAAAATTCGGAGCACTCTGGCGGGTATTTTGTGATTGGGGCTCCGACTTCGAGTGTGAATAAACGGGTGCTATCGAATATTTGGTTCTTTCTATTTCTTTCGGATTTTGAGATTCAAACACGATTTTTTTTATTGTAATTAATTTTATAATTTTTTGAATTGTTAATTATTGTAACGTATAGTACTTTTAACATAATTTACAAATATGTAAATTTTATTTTAAAAAGATTTTTATAAAAAAAGTTTAGTTATCGATATCCGAATTGTGTCACATAAATTGAGAAACAAGGAGTAGTAAAAAAATGCTTTCACCTTAATATAATAATGAGATAATGGTCAAAAACATACATGAAATATCATATTTTTGTGAGTTTCATAGCTAAACTATAAGGTATTTACATTTTTTATCTTTTAAAAAGAAAATGAAAAAAGGGGAGGGAACTATAAAGTAGGGAAATTGAACCTTCATCAATAAAGTGAAAGTTTATGCAGTGGATCAACTAGGTTATTAATATTCTCCATTTTCGATCTGAATAATCATCAACTAATTAGCAAAATCCATTGAGGAAGCAAAAATGTGAGAGCTACTAAAAAGGTGTTTGAACTTTACATGTGTGTGTAAAACAAGCATATATTGAATTGCTAGATATACATTTAGAACTTGATCTCCAACTCTAAACTCACAACGTCTAAATTCTGAATATGTCCTTGTTTTGTAGCCTTTCTTGCTATGAACCTCTTTTTGTTTCAAATCAAAGTTTAATGAATAAGCAGAGCTTTTGTGCTACCAAGTACATACAATTGTTCACATTACTTCAGATAACCATAGAATAGAACTCATATTTTGTACAGACTCATTCTATGACATGATCAACATCTTGACAAGCTTCAAGGACAGAAATTTCACATAACTAAACGCTCGATAGGAACGTTCCTACTCGTTGTTCCCTCGAGTCTCTCGTATGGCTGCTTTCCATTTACAGATGATCGATGCTTATGCAATTGCTTCGTGTTTTTATCGAGGTAATGGAGTAGGAAAACCATACCTATCGACGTAGCAAACATAGGAATCGGACCAAAAAACCACAACAACAAAGGTGTAGCAAAATAGAGTGATCTAAGTCCTAGTGACCAAAAATCACCTCCCCTGATCACAGCCAACTCAACGTAGCTAACCGGTATATCAGTATCAGGTGTGCTGATTAGGTAATTCGCGTGAATGAAGCACCTCGATGATTGAACAAAGCACGAAAATGACAGCATGAAGCAGAGAAGAAGGCTAATGAATTTGATGGACATTGTTTCTAGTCTTGTGTCACCATATATTAGTTCACTACTGAAAACACTATTGTTGGCCATCCAAGCTCCAATGAGAAAACTTAAACTTAGTGAAACAGATGCCAAGAATGTTGCTCCAGAGAGACTAGATCCTAAAACAGTTAGAGCTGTATCAATGTTCTTTTTATCAGCCTGCAAGAATTCAACATAAAATTTAATCAAATGTTATATCAAAACACTTTCTAGGTAACAATCGTCTATCGGAAACAGTCTCTCTAACTCTGAGGTAGGGGTAACGTTTGTACACTCTACCCTCTTCAGACCCCATTTTGGTGGGATTACATGGGGTATGTTGTTGTGTTTTGAGGTAACAGTTGAGAGAATACATTGGTAATTACTATCGATAGTGGCGGAACTAGAAATCCTAACAAGGAGATGAAGAAAAAATGAGAAACATGCTAATCAACAAGTTGTCCTTATGTTGAGGAGATTCAACAGTTTATATATACGTAAAAGAATATATTTTATCTTACTTGCACCATGTGATTTACGAAAACGAAGGGGAATCAACTAAAACCCCCTTCCTTTCGTCTTGACAATTACGAAGAACAAGGTACTATAGTAGCAACAACAACAACATCAGCATATCCAGTGTAATCTCACAAGTGGGGTTTGAGAAGGGTGTATATGCAGCCTTACCCCTACCTTAAGGAGGTAGAGATGTTGTTCCTGATAGACCCTCGGCTCAAGTAAAGCATAACAGGGCACTAGTAGCATAATCATAAATCAAAGTTTTAACATAAGACAATGATAAAAGAGAAAGTACGTTGTAAAGATCTTATTGATGATTGTCATTAAGCTAAAATAGTGAAAAGAGATGAGCAACAATAACTACGCCTCAGTCCCACGCCTTTCATTTCAACGCATTTCATATCATCATCATACTAAGCAACATAAAAAGTGAAAAACAAAGATTCAAAGTTAAAATTGAAATATGTTATTTCAACTTACCAACATAATTTTTTCAACCCAAGCTCTTTTGTCATTATTTTCAAAGCCCATAACAGTAGTATGAGGAGCTTTTAGGTATCTATAGAGCAAATGAAGATGATAACCAAACATAATAATTAAGCCACTTGGTACCAAGAACAAATCAAGGTACTCTTTTTGGAAAACCATTATAGTTTTCTTCTCTTCTAATGTGAAAAAAAGTTGGATGATTTCAATCATAATATTGTTGTACAAAATTTGTTGCTTCAAAGTAATTAAATGGCATCTTTTGTTTGTATATTTAAGCAATCTCTTAACTTAACTTAGATGTGTTGGAAAAAAACAACTTGCAAATGTGAAATTCAAGAATTGACTTATCAATAATTTCAATGAGTGTTTTATCAGTGAGCTGGTTTGGTGAAAAACGGAATGGGAAAATCTATGTTTTCTAACATAAATTTCCCATTAATTTGTGATGAAAAAAGTTTTTGTTTCTAGTAATGCTACTTGTCTTTTATTAATATAAAAAGTTCAATAGAAACGAAATGCAAACGGATTGATGGTTGTAACTTGTAATGCTAACTCAACCACCGGAGCTAGCCTCACTTGTCCGAGATGTTTTATTTAAGACGAGCTCGGGCCTTATATAAGTCGAAGGGTAAAGATAAGGAAATTCCACAAATGATTATGGTGAAAATTCATTATCAAGAAACAGATTAAGGTACAAATATAACATCAGGCTAAAAAATGCAGATAAATTTAAATTTGTTAGTGATAAAGAACTTTAGGAATTTTTTATAAATTTACAAGAGAAAAAAAAATTCATCCTTTTACACTTCACCTCAACTCTGTTTTCCCCTTCTCTCCAAAAATAAACCAAAAATCTGAGTATTGACAGACAGTATTAAGCAATTAGCAAATAAAAAGACTCACACTTCTCCACTTTCATGATACAACTACTATGCCTCAATCCCAGACAAGTTGGTCTCGACCATATGAATCATCATTGTCCATGTCGTTCCATCAAAGGAAAGATATGTCGACTCTCTTTAAGCTACATTTCCTTGATCTAATGCGTCTTCGTGGTAATAAGGGGCCAACTTGCCATCTGTTGACGCTTTCTTGAGCTGGTCTCTGCCACTAACTTCCTGCAGCATTTTTACGACTTTTCTCATCGAGGGTCGGCTAATTGGGAGAGGGCTAGTGCAGAGGAGGCCAATTTTTAGGACTTTGCTTATGTCCTCCTTGAAACAAGAGTCGAGTTTCGGGTCAATAACATGATCTATACTCTTCTGGTCTAGAGTAGTGCAAACCCACTTCACCAAATCCTTTTCCCCGTATTCAGGATCCACAGGGAGTTTCCCTGTTACTAGCTCGAGGATTACCACGCCAAAACTGTATATATCACTCTTCTCGTTCACCCGAAGTGTGTAGGCATATTCTGCAAGACGAACAGATTTTGTTCAACCGGAGGGGGAGCACTACGAGAACCAAAAAGCAAATGTAAACAAAGAATGACCATATTACAATGTTGTGTTCTTGGAGCAAACTTTAGTGTTGATGTACAAGGGCATTCAAGCACTATGTTGCTCGGATCCTCCAAAAATGTTGTTGCACCTGTATTGGATCCTCCAAAATTGAATAACTTTGGAGAATCCGACAAAGACATGCCACATTTTTTGAACCAAAATTACTCATATATAGATGTCTGCCTGATTATAGATATTGGACGTTTAACAATCATCAACGACAACATATCCAGTATAATCCCACAAGTGGGGTCTGAGGAGGGTAGAGTGTACTCAGACCTTATTCGACACTTAATTATAATATAACAATATATGATATATGTTATATTTAGGCATACATCTTAACTACAATTTGCAATGGAAGGCATAAAACAATTTCAACAAAATCATGTTATTAAAACTCCAAAAGTGAAGGATTAATCCTCTAACCTGGAGCAATATAACCGCAAGACCCTGCAATGACTGACATAGACTTGGTTCCCTTGTCATCGACATCAATCACCTTTGCCACACCAAAATCAGCAACTCGAGCTCCAAATTCCCCGTCCAACAAGATATTGTTCGACTTAAAGTCTCTGTGAACAATCGGAGGAGCACAATCATGATGCAAATATGAGAGTCCCTCTGCAGCATCCATAGCTATCTTACATCTCATAGGCCAATCCAACAACCCGCTTTTGCTGTTGTGTAGCAAATCACCCAAACTTCCATTAGGCATGTACTCGTAAACCAAAAGTTTGCAACCCTTTGTTGTACAACAACACCATAGCCTAACGATGTTCTTGTGTCGAATCTTGCCCAATGTCTCAACCTCCGCTTCAAATCCATCATCCTGAAAGTTACCTTTCTCAATGTCACAACTCTCATCCGCTATTTTCAAACTTCTTGAAAGTTTTTTCACAGCAGCAGCCTCACCATTACTCAAAACGACCTTGTAAACCTTCCCAGAAGAACCACTACCGATCAAGTTGTCTTCATCTAGAGCTTCCAGTATTTTATACTCATCGAAACCTAATTTATGAAACGACGTCAAGGTCCATTTCGATCTATCCAACCTTTTTGCTTTCTTGAAATTCCTATACTTCCAATAGAACGAAACTACCCCGACTAAAAATACTAAAACAGCAAGTACGAAAAGCAATCTTAGTAACCATACATAACCAGCAGTTTTACCTTCATCCTTTCCATCACATAAACCTCCAATATCTCCACATAAACCGGGATTCCCCAGAAAGCTGTTCTTGTACATTCCCTTTGCATACGAAGGAGGAATACCACCCGAAAGGCCATTATTCGATAAATTCAGCTGATTGAGCTTCAAATTCTGCAATGCAACCGGAATTTCCCCCGAAAACTTGTTTCCTGATAGGTCAAGATAGTTCAAAACAGACAAGCTCCCGATTTCCCGGGGAATTTCTCCAGAAAGATCATTGTTTGCCAAGTTCAACTCATTCAGTTTCTTCAAAGAATGAACCCCACTAGGAAACTTACCACTTAATTCATTGTTATGAAGATCCATTCTTTCCAATTGCTCAAGATTCACTATACTAACCGGCAATGGCCCTGAAAACTTGTTATCATTTCCAACAAAATCAACCAGACTTTCCAAAAAGCCAATCTCTTCAGGAATATTACCCGAAAATTCGTTCTTTGACAAAATCAAAGCTGATAAATTCGATGCACCAGCTATAGTTTTCGCGATTCCACCAGAAAATGAATTGTCTGTTAGCTCAAGCAGGGAAAGGCGTGGCAGCCCCCAAAATTCCACAGGAACATCACCGGAGAACTTATTACGTGCTAATCTCACGCGTAATAAGCTCTGGCATTGGCTTAAACTCCCTGGAATTCCACCGGAAAACGAGTTTTCTATCATCAAAACCTCTTCCAAAACCCCATTTCCACACAAATTCAACGGAATTTCACCCGAAAACTCATTATTTGAAATATCAATCCATACCAATGGCGAAAATTTACCAAGACCTTTAGGTAAAGTTCCATTTAAACTATTACCAAAGAGCTTTAATTCATATAAATTGGGTGAATTTGCAATGGCTATTGGTAACTCACCATACAATTGATTCTCATAAAGATTGAGTGACTCAAGTGGCAGCTCACACAACCCGCTCGGGATCGACCCGGTGACCCGGTTCATTGACACGTCGACCCGCCTCAACGAGGTCATATTCGACCACCCATTCACCGGAAACTCGCCAGAGAACGAGTTGTTGTACAGCTCAATTTGCTCAACACTAGTTAACTCAGTGAGCCAGCTTGGAATCGGACCGTACAAGTTGTTTAACGCAAGGTCCAAGTTAACAAGCTTACTTAATCCCCTCAATGTACCCGGAACCTCACCGGTTAACCCGCAGTCAGTTAACCAAAGCACCTCGAGATTCGTAAGGTTCCCAATCTCCGGCGGGACCCGACCCGGAGAAAACGGGTTGTACGACAAATTCAGTTGTTTCAAACTCGAAATGTTTCCAATCTCCGGCGGGATAGTCCCAGTTAACAAATTTTCAACCAGACCCAGAACTTCAAGTCGCCTGAAACCCCCAAAACTCACCGGAATTTCGCCGGTGAGGTTATTTCCAGTCAAATCAAGATATTTCAGCTCAGGAAGCTCAGCCAAACTCGATGGAAGACTACCCACTAACAGATTTTGAGCTAAATCGAGATGAACAAGAGATTTACAAGCGGATAACTCCTCCACCGGAAGTGTCGAGTTAATAGAGTTATTGTAGAATGAAATGTGGTTGATATACTTAAGCCGGCAAACAAGAGAAGCCGGAAATGGGCCGGCGATATTGGAGTTGGAGAGGTCAATAGATGTAACAGAACGAGTCACAGAGTCGCATTTTACACCGAACCAGTTACATGGTGAGGAGTTAACGTTATCATGGAGATTCCAGTTTGAAAAAACACCATTTGGGTCATCAAATCCGAGCTTTATGGTGTGTAAATACAGGGTTTCTTGGTTTATGGATAGAATCAATGTGGGTAATAGAAGTATAAGCAAGATTTGAAGATGCATTGTTGAGAATACTGATGAATTTTTGTGTATGTTCAAGAATCAAAATTGTTGAAGAAGATGAATGGATTAGTGGATTTTTTTCTGGAAAAAGTGATTAAGACATTGTTGTAAGTTTCGAGAAAGACTTTGTAAATTTGATTATATATATGGTGTTCATGTTTTTTAGGAAAAAAAAACTTTTTCTATGACATGATTGTGTTTTTAAATCGGGAATATTAGTAGCTTAGTTTGGTTGATTATCTAAACTTTTATTTTATTGGTGTGAGTTCGAATTCTATGTTACAATCCCCTTTTCCCTCTCTTATCTCTATGTAACAACTAAAAAAAGTTGGCTGTTTGGTTTTAGCTAGCTTTTATCTCTTCTTTAGTTTTAACTTGAACGCACGTGACTCACTCGACCGAAAGAGAGAAAAGACATTAGGAGCACTTATTCCCTGATTTGGCTAATACTAGTCATAAACATTTGCATAGCTATAAATCGTTTCATTAAACGTATATTTTGTATGAAAAAAATGTTTTTTTCTGAAAAGTAAGTGATTTTTGTATTTATTTTTTTGTATTTGATGCGTGTAATATATGATAAAATATTAATTTAAAAATATTTATGTATAATCTAAAATCTAGGCAAATATTATAGGAGTTGGAGGTGGAGTATCTGGGTAAGGGAGGAGTATGTTAAAGGGTGAGCATGAGACTATATGATCCCGTTTGGATGGGATTTTAAGTTAGTCAAACTAATTTTTAAATCAGTTTTTGACTTATAAGAGTGTTTGGCAATTAAAGAATAACTTAAAATAAGTCAAAAGTAACTTAAAATAAGTTAAAAGTAGGGTGTCCCCTACTCTTTTTTTTTAACTTACAAATTATTCTACTTTGACCAAGTATATTACTTTTTTACCCTTAATTCTTTTATAATGTTAACAACTTTAAGGATATTTCAGACATTTTAATAAAAAAAAGTGACTTTCAACATTTTTTTGCCAAACACATCAAAAACACATAACTACTTATTTTTAAAATGACTTTAAAATAACTTTTTAAAAGTTATTTATTTTATGTCAATCCAAACGGGCTCTATATGTGAGATGCTATTGGTGGAACTTATATTTTCTGTTTCTATTGAAAAGTCATTGTCTTCTATTTCAAAGCATTTTCCTATGATCATAAAGAACAGTTCGATACACAAAGCATCTTGTATTCGTGCAGGATTAATCAGGGAATGGTCACATCTTAAAGGGTGTGACTGGGATGTGATGTAAATAGTCTATTCTAAAACAAGTATTAATATTAATTGCTTTCACGATTTAAATCCGTAACTAATAGATTACCTGGAAACAACTTTATCGTTTCAATAAAAATATGTTTTTCAAAACAGACCAGCCAAATATTTCCTCATGCAATGGGGGTGTTTTTCAAGCTATCTTGATAGCTTCAACTTCTAACTCATTGTTTTTTACCATGCACGACAGATTCATTTTCCAACAAGAAATGATGTAGTTTTGTTGGGGGTAAAAATGAGATATATATTATCATTATGTTCCTCATTCTTTGCCCTTCTTGGTTCTTACTTTTAGCATTTCTTTACATTCAAAAAAGCAAATGGTAACTATTAACTAATTAAATTGTTTTGAAAATTAGGATAGAAGACTAGTACTAATTAATAATAGTTGAATATTTTATCTTTTTTCAATAGTAAAGTAGGATCCAACTCGAACATCAATGTATAATCTCTATATATCAGCTAGAAATAATAAATAACGAATACTATCGACTATTTTATTATTTTATTTTAAGTAAGGATCCCTTTCATAATTGTCCTCTCATGGTTGAACCCCACACCATATTTCTCTTCAATTTCCAATCTTTTCCAAAATTCCTTATAGGTGAGTTTAAGGTCTTGTGGGAATCCACATTTTTCTATTTTTTGTTTCACATTGGTGTCTGAAACCTCTTTAGAATTTGACTAATTCAAATTTGTGTTGAAGAAATTTATTTTGAAAGTAAAGTACTTTTTGAGGCGGCTCAAAGGCTAAGCCACTAAGGTTGTTGCTTTAGGCTCTCAAAATTTGAAGGCCCTAAATTCGAGACATAAAATAGTGTTGTTTTTATGGGACTCGTCTCTGGAAATTCATTGAGCTATTTTTATATCTTGAATCTCATATTTCTAATTAAGAATGAAGAATATTTGGAACTTCTCACAATTAATTTTTTGGTACAATACTTCTTTTTTGTATATTCTATAGTATTCTTGCCTAGCTTTCTCTTCTTTTCATAACAAAAGGAAGAAGAGCACTCCATTTTACTATAAAATTACTCTTTGAATGATTAGTTTGTGATTATGTTAATCAAACAAATTAAAAGTATGCAAGATGTAACAGCCTGTTTTAAATTAAAGTACGAATCTTCAACTAGTTTTTGAATTCCCTAGTCAGATTAATTTCATTTATGTGACGCTGTAGATAAATTCAATATCTACAAAATACGAAAGAGATATTGAGTATATAAAAAAAATTAGATTTTTGTGACGCATTTTAAAACTTTAGCTAGGTTCAAAGTGAACGATTTAACCGTTTTTTGATTGTATTTGTATTTTCTTTTGTATAAGCGACAATATTTCCATGAAATTGTTTCAAATTAACATGATTAAATGATATCTTTGCACCATATATGAAATTTTTTTTTATTAATTATCATTAAAAAAAAATTACATAAAACTTAAACTCTTGAAAAAAAAATAGTTATAGCTCCAAACCTCATTCATTATTACATTGGGTAGGATTTTGTAAATCAATGTTCTAAAATAAAGAACATTAATTAATGATTTGTGTTTCAAATTTTTCATGCAAACAAATTCTGCATATCTACTCTTTTCTCACATGAATAAATGTTTTAACTTGTTTGATTAATTGATCAAATTCACCATTAAAAAAGAGAATTGAAATAATTAAGTTAGTAGCTAGGATTTTTTTGTCTGTTGTTTATTTATGTCATGAAACATTATAATTATTGTCTATAAAGGCCATAGTACACAACTTTACATTATGGCTTGTATTTCTTTTTTGTGACAATAAATAGCTTTGGCCATTTATGGTCTTATATTTTTGGAGACCCACCTAGGGGCGGAGCTAGAATGTCGTGAGAGGCGGATGCAACCTTATAGTATCAGATTTATTTTAATTTAATAGTACTAAGGGTGTGTTGGTTTGGAGGAAAATATTTTTCAATTTGCTCATATGATTGGTTAAAAAATTGAAGAACATTTTATCTAGAAAATAAGTTTTTTAAAAATTAGGAAAATGACTTCTCTAATCTAGCCAGGGAAAACAAGTTAGGTGACATTCCACATTGAATGTGTTATATGTCACCCTTCGACACACCTTATCTCTACCTTATCTAAATTATTTACAAATGTTTTATGATAATATTTTTTACTTACATATCAAACACAAGAAAATTAGTAATAAATCCACATATTTTTCTACTTTAAAAATTGAACATATAGAATATAAATCGTGAATCCACCTCTAAATGTCATAAAGGATTCATCCGAATCTCTTTCATAACATTTTTTTACAGTATATACACTATTATGTACAAATATAAGTAGTAGATGTTGATTTATTCGTGTGTTTAATTCTTTGTATTTTGAACCCCTAACACCTTGTTTGGATAGTTGTTACTGATTGTATTGTATTGTTAGTTTAATACAATATTTGTTTTGATTGTTACTTAAATTTTATTGTATCGTATCGTTATAAAACAATATGTAACAACCATCCAAACAAAAGGTAAGATTGTATTGTTAGTTTAAATACAATATTTGTTATGATTATTACGTAGTATTGACACTATACGTAACAACCATCCAAATAAAGTGTAAGCGAAAAATTTGGGTCAAATATATTAAAACTAAAATACATTTACTTAACGCGCCAGGTAGGGGTCGAACCTACGACTTTCTGCTTAGGAAACAGACGCTCTATCCACTGAGCTACAGGCGCTTAGTTGTTATGCTTTTTAAACATTCAAGTGTAGTCTTTTCTAATTCATTTTGTTTGTACTAAAATAACATTTAATTTTGTGGTCTTAAACATGTCACATATAAAATTAAAAATAATTTTTTTTTTTTTAAAAAAAAGGAGACACTCTTTTTGTACGAAACTAATAAAATCTTAATTAAGATCTGAATAATTACAAACAAATAACATCTTCTGTACGAAACAAACTTATCAATTGAGATTTGAATAATTTAATTATGACCTTAATTATGTACAAACAAATAAGATCTTAATTATATATATTTATATCGTCTAAATATAAAATTTTATAATGCAAGAGGAGTAATTTAAAATTTTAAAATATAAAAAATATATTCAAAATTGTGTCATATATTATAAGGGTATTTGATGTAATTATAATTACTTTTTAAAAAAATGAGAAGATAGGAGCCCTTATTTCTGAACCTAAAACCCCAAATAAGCCCTTCTGCCTCTACTCATTTCCCATTTTACAATCATGGCCACTTTCGCCGCCAGGTCCTTCCTCCGCTCCGCCGCCACCGCCGGCCGATCAGCACCAACCACCAGAATTGCCTCCGGCGCGAAGCCAAAGGCCTCTCCCTTCCGTATACCAACTCAAAAACCAGTCACCGCTCGCATTTTCAGGTCACACTGACAAAAAAAATTATTCTCGGTAAAATTTTGAGTATATAGTATGAATTCATGATTGATAGATTTGATATTTTGTATTTTGAAGGTCGCCTGTAGAAATGAGTTGTGTTAGAGTAGAATCGATGTTTCCATTTCACACTGCGACTGCATCAGCATTACTCACTTCAATGCTATCTGCTACTCCTCGGAGCTATGGTTGGACTCTTGAAGGTATAGTTATTGAATGTTGAACTTTCTATATTTGGATCCGTTTATGTATTGATTTGTTGGCTGCGAATTTTATGCGTGAATCGTGGATCAAGCTGTTCAATCTGTATGCTTTTGTTTGGTCATTTATGAATGAAATGATGTTTTCTCATGTTTGATCTTCATTAGTTCTGATATTTGGGATTTAAATCAACTATTCATTGCATTAAGTTGATTGCATGAGAGTTGAGATAAGTCATTAATCGTAATTACTATGAGCTTTGAACTTCATTTTTGTTTTGGTAACTAGTAACATTATTAATCATGAGTAACAGTCCTTACAGATTAGCGAAGTCAGTACAGCTTTCTAAGGTAATAAGAAGTTCTAAAAAGACTCTACAAGATCAGGCATAATGCAAAGTAAAATCGTAAGCTATGTACTAAGGTTTGTAGTCCAGTTGGGGCACGAACAGTGCACATATATATGCTTAAACAACTTTTTGAAGAGTTGAGATGGATGAGATTTACCTTTAGTCTGCCTGATATTCCACAACACAAAGTAATCCCCAGCTTGTAGAAAGACAATCTAGTTTATTGATCCACCGTAGTACTCTGGACCTTAGGGATTGAGCAACTGGACAGTGAACAAAAAAAGTGTTCATGAGATTCAGGTTCTTGTAGGCATAGGACACAAGTTGGATTAGCCTCAACTCCCCATCAAATGAGTCTACCAGTAGTTAACAATCTTTGCTGCAAGCATAGACAGATAGTGAAACAAGCTTTTGATGTCTAGCTTTATTGCCAAACATAAGGCATTTCCAGTTTACTATTGGCAGATCACCCCATAGTTGTAGGTAAAATTTCTTGATCAAGCTCTGACCACGTGGGAGGGGTGAAGTCAGTTGCAGTATTATGTTTGAACTTCAGGTTGTTGACCTCAGTGTGAACTCCTGGAAAGGGGAAAAGGAAGTATATGAGGAAAGAACAAGGTTGAGGAAGGAAAAACATAGTAGTTATGTTGAGATGTGTTGAGTGTTGACAGTAGAATTCATTGAATTATTGTGTTAATGAACACAATTCTCTAGGAATCAATTATGTTGCAATTTTTTATGCTCCAGCCATAACCTATTTTCTTCTATCTGTACTTCCTCTTTCTGCAGTAAAGAGTAATTCTTGAATGTTGTAGGGCAAGAGAAGACTAGATGAAGATCATGAAATGAAGTTCAAGTTAGACAAATATCTTTAGTCTGTCAATTTAAGTAATTGATAACAGTTCTCTTTCTTAGGTCTGGTGAGGAACCTTCCCCCCTATGATGTAACTAAGTAAACAATTGATTTACGAAAATTTTTGTATTGCTTTTGGCAAAGGGAAGTGTTAGTGTATGTGGAAAGGATCAATTGTTTATTACCACCTCTCTTTCACTAGTCTCCATTGTCAAATGTACGACTTAACTATCACATGAGTGTTCACATACATAGCTAAACTTGTTGATGTGATATTGAGTATTAAGGTAATATTCCTTCAACTTCCACATCGTATGAGTAATGCTGATAATACATTCTTCAAACTCAAGTAAGGTGACAATGTTCTCTGATTCATGATTTTCTTAGGAGTACATGTACATTTTTCACTATTGTATTTCCTTTTCCAACCTGCTTTGATATGCTTTACTTGAGCCGAGGGTCTATCGGAAATGGTAGAGGTAAGGTCTGAATGCGCACCACCCTCCCCAGACCCCAATTGTGGCTTGTGGGATTACACTGGGTATGTTGTTGACGGTCGTATTGTAGGATTGTCTCCATTTATTCTCTTTGGTCTTTCCTATCTACAGAGAATACTTTATAGTAGTCAAGATTCTAGTATATTAACTCCAATGGTAACTATTAATTAATTGACTTTCATTTACGAAGGAATTAAAATTATTGTCCACTGAACATCATTGAATTATGTCATGAAACTGACACTTGAAATGAGCATTTGATGTTATTTGTTGTGTCTGTCTGATCGTTGATTGAAATACATCAGATTTTGTGAATCATGCTGCTGTATTTGATTGTTGATGATTTAATTCCATTGATAAGCCTCAAAAAATTGAGTCAGATTAATGGTGGGACCTAAATTTTTTTGGCTTACATATGTTGCGTTTCGAGTTGTAGCTGTGAAGATGTAAGCATAATTCTAATACTTGGCATTTAATCAGATTGCAATGATGATGCATGATGAATGTCAGAGAGTACAAGCAAAGTGAAATATCCATGCGGTGTAAGAACATGAGAAGTAGATAGTGAATGAGAACATGGATGTTTTTCCTTTTTCTGAACTTTGGATTCTTTGTAGGTTTTTACCGATGGCAAAACTCTTGTCTTGAATGGATTTTTATACTAGTACTTAATCTACTGTCTTTGTATGGTGTAAAAAGAAGTCAAGTTATTTAGTAATCTACCAGACAGCTACTTGGGTCTATGTTGCTCCTGAAAGTAACTAATTTCTTCTTGTATTGTTTTGTGTGCTTATGCCAAGTTGCTTCTGAAAAATATCATAGACAAGTCTTAAACTAGCCTCAAGAATGAAACATGATGAAGAATATATGTTTCCTAGGCTAAATCTTTGATATTTTAAGTACGATCTTAGACTTTGCTAGTTACATGTTAAAAAAATGGATTTCTACATTATCATTACTAGGAGCAGATCAAAATATGTAAACAAAATCTGACGCAAGGTATTGAAAAGGAAAAAGAAATTGGTAGGTTTAACTTGTATTTATTCCCACTTACGTAAATACCAGTGTTCTTCTAGTACTCATAAGCTATTGTTGAATTGTTACGCTTTAGTTTCTTGTAACCGGATAAATCTCTTAGTAGATCGAGCTTGAATACGTGATAAATGACATTGAACTGATTAGATTTCAACTGTTGCTGATAGTCGGAGTCTGTCTTCATTAGGTAAATTTCAACCTGCTGAAATAGGAAGATTAATAACTTGCGGTATTTTCCGATAATTAGATTGATCAGTGTGTGATGTGGCTGTCATTGATTGCCTAGCTGTTGAAAACTTAAATAGGCATTGAGATAACTTAATCAGATTATCTGAGGGACTGAATCTGCTTAGCATATAATATTTTCTTCCCCAATATAGTTCTAATTTAATAATGTTTAGGGTTATTCTAATACTTGGTATTCAATCAGATTGCAATGATGATTTATGATGTCGGAGGATTCAACCGAAGTATTACGTCCATGCAGTCTAAGAGAATGTCTGTATGAGCTCTGAAGAAGAAATATTTGGCTTCTTCTATGACTGTCATTTGATTTCCGTTATACTCTTCCCATTTGCGAAACTGGGATTTTTTCCCTTTCGGTGAATTTAGCTTCTTTTGAAGCACTTACTATAAGTAGCAGTATTTTACTTGTTTAAAACTTCTAATGCATCATCAACTATTGATATCTTTGGCAGTATGCTAGGAACTACTTCAACGCTAAGCTTTTAAGTTAAGAATGATCCTCCAAGAGCTTATTTGCATGATATTTCGGGTTAATTTTAATCGTCTTTTTTTAATATAGAAGTTTGACGACTGGCTTTTCCTTGTTTAGGGCTGTGATTACATGGTCATTGGCTTCCTTTCGGCTTCAAGATTTTGTTAACTATTGCCAATTTTGTAACTATTAGTCTATTAACCTCAATAAGGCTTCGTTGAACATAGCATTTAGAATCATGTTGATGCCTTCTTCTGATACTTGCTTAACGAGTAATTTGTCTCTTTCTGTTGCCTTCCATAAGTGTTTTTTCTGTTCTTGCATTGTAGATGGATGATTGTTATGCAGTGCATGTCTTCATAGTTCAACGGATATCGGTGGACAATGTAACATTAAGAACCCCAGAAATCTTCTCCAATTTTTTTTTTAAAATTTTGGAGCTAAACTTTTTTTGTATTCTTTCCTATTTGGATTACATCACCATTCATCCCTCTCTTGGAATAGCTTTTATTCTTGCAGAAATTTTTTTCTGAGCTATCTGTAGATTAAAAGTGCTTGTTTTCATAATTTCTTATATCTGATTGAAAAGTGATCAAGTTTAAGTTAAACAACAAATCATTTGAGTTATATGGAAATTCATAACTACTTATTTATCTGTGATGATGCTTATGAGAAATTTTCATTTAGGGTGTGTTCGGTAGGGAGGAAAACATTTTCTAGAATCTCCTATGTGGTTTGCGAGCTATTGCATAGGAGCGGGGTTTTTACCCTGTGCGCACCCAAAGGGTAGCGGCTGCAGGTTTTCCTTGTCATCAAAAAAAAAAAGAACACGTTTTTCAAATTTTTTCATGTTCGGTTGGTCAAAAACTTTGGAAATATTTTCTCTAGGAAAACAGATCCTTAATAATGAGGAAAATGACTTCCCTACAGGAAGTAGGGAAGGAAAACAAATTTCACCAGTGACATTCCACATTGATTGTGTTTTTTCCATTCTTCAACGCACTTCATTTTCACCTTCACCCTCACCCTTGTAGCCCGTCATCTCACCTCTCATAATATTTGTCTAGATTGTATACAAACATTTAGGTAATCGCGTTTTTTTTTGTCACAACAATGTCATATGTTGTATCTTTCAATCCCTACCCCCGCCATTAAAAAGAGGGAGTAAAATACATCAAGACTGCCCCCTATTTTGTTTTAACAATGCATCTATTAATGAGAATTGAGTATTTATCATATCATATATGTAGCTCTTATGCTCTACATGCTACTTTTAAAAGTCTGGCTTTGTACAATCGATCTAGGCATGTACTCGGAGTTTTCTAGAGATTGGTTTGGTGAAATGAGGCAACCTAGCATATTAAGTGCTCTACCTCGAGTCCTCCTTACAAAGGGAACAACAACATACTTAGGGTAACTCATAAGTGGGGTCTAGAGAGGGTGGAGTTGTACGCACACTTTATTTCTATCTTGGGTAAGGTAGAGAGACTATTTTTGATAATTCGCTCGAAAAAAGCATTTTCAAAAGAAGTATGAAAAGTACAAAAATAAAAGTTATGACAAAAAAACTGAAGAGGAGAAAAGTTTTGACAACAAAATAGTAAAGATAACAAAGTAAAAATAACAATAATAATTGTGAAGTTGTGGAATACGATAATAGTCATGAGACTGATACGGGGAAGCAAATAAAGTGCTCTAAACTAACGTTGAGCTCTCTACCTAAAAGAGAGAAAACCCTCAAACTCTTTCTATCTTAATTCTTGATCTCCACGCTGAAAAAATCACAATAAAATGCAAAGCGGGCAGAGGTGGAGCTACGTGGGGGTTTATGGGTTCGGACGAATCCACTAACTTTTCTGTAGACCCTGTATTTGTATTAAAAAATTAAATAAAATGTATAGATATATTAACTTGTGAACCCCCTAACAAAATTGATTAACAGTTAAAACCTCCAAACTTCTAACCTTGGCTTCGCCTCTGGAGGCGGGTGAAGGAATTTGGTTTTGCTAAGCAAAAGGTGCGTGAGGGATAAATAGTTGGGGGGTAAAATAGTCTTTTAGAGATGGATGGATTATTTTTAAAGCTGGTTGATCTTTTTTCTTCCTATGAATTTTATTATTGTCAATATTGACATGAAAACGTCTTTATTTTTATGCTTGTTGAATTAATCAATTCTTTAAAAGATCTATTATAGGATGATAAGCTATGCTCCTAATTGATATCTATTTATTAATGTTTTTTTCTCAATGAACAAAATTGTCCTTATATTATTTTTCCTGGAAATTTCCAACAATGTTGATTTTTTAGTATGGGTGATGATGCTATTATTTTCAAATTGACAAGAATTTGTCAATCAATCAAGCAAAAAAAAAAAAAACTACTAAATTCAGTTCATTCTTCTTAGGTCCACTCTGTGGTAGTTAAGGTCAGCAATATTAAATTAATAAGAAAATAGTATCACATAAAAATGAACGGACGGAAGCATATAATGGTACTCAAAATTTATTCGGAATTGTGTTTGCTTGCAAGGGCGGAGTCAGGTGAGAGAAGGGGTTCATCTATACATATTTAATAGATATTGGATTCTCTTTAACTTCTTCACGTATTTACTTCTTTATATTTTGAATCCCTAGTAAAAATCTCGGCTCTGCCACTGATCGAAGATGATTGGAGTTGAAAGATGCTTTGCATGGACCTGGTTCCTTGTTACCCACCCACCCATGACAATGCCCTTGGTCTTGGGCACAACGAATTCATGGGAAAACAAGTACTAATATTAACATGAAATAACACCACAAGAAGAATGGGAAAACAAGTAAAAAAAAGTCAATAAAATTGACACTGAGAAACCTTGACTTATAGTTTCTCATGAAGATATTAAAATTTGATCACAAATTTGTGGGGTACGTATTTAATATTTTTCAACTTCTTCACATTATTCTCGTGGTGTGTGTTTCTCCATATATAAACACACACTAAATGTGAAATCTCATGTATAGTACATTGAAAATGAGAATGCAAATCGTGATCATTCATTTTTACTTGTCTATGGTATGTGTTTCTCTATACATAAACACACACTAAATGTGAAATCTCATGTATAGTACATTGAAAATGAGAATGCAAATACTAATCATTCATTTGTACTTATCTATTATTTGATATATACATATACAAGTAAAAGTGAACGAAAGCAACATTCGATTGTAAAGGGTGTTTAATTGCTCCTTTCTATACGCATATCTCAAATATATATCGATCGTATAAAAAAAAATTTCGTATAACTTAAAATCTAAAAACAAAAAACATGGAGCTAGACAATAATGTCACAATCAGACCATTGACACTTTTCCATCAAAACTATTTGGTAGCATTTCCTACGTTTTAATTTGTTTGATCTATTTTTCTTTTTAGTACATTGCAAAAAAATGACCCTTTCTTTTTTTAGTAGCTTTTTAATTTCAATTTTCCACCTAACATGTTTAAGTCCACAAGATGAAAGCACAATTTGATACATTTGACATATCTTTAATTTTAGATCACTAGATTCAAAAGTCTTCTTTATTTTTTTAAATTCCGTATAAAGTCAAAATTGGTCACTCAATTTGAAAGGGATGGAGTATTTCATTAATCTGAACTTATTAAAGAGATTATACTCACGGAAAGTGAGAAAAAATATACTTTTTTTTCAAAAAGAAATTAGAAAAGAAGAAAAAGAGAGAAATGGTTACTTCATTCCACAGTTTTGCTCTTTTTTTTCCACCATCGTTTTGAAGAAAAATGTTGTTATTGTTTGATTTTTCTCTCAATGTTCAATATTTATATTAAACTTCGATTAGTTCTAAATTCGATGACCCCAGGGGCAGAGCCATCCTTTACCAACAGGTGTCAAGCGACATCCCTTGGCCGGAAAATTACATGGTATATAAAGGTCAAATTTTGGTTTAATAAATATATATACCAGTATTGACACATATTCACATAAATTGAAGATTTAGTCTAGTGATTAAGGGGTTGCAAAAATTCTTTGAGGTTGCGCATGACCCTGCATGTGTGGATACGATTCTCCAAACATGATTTTTTTCATTCTCAAGAGGTCAAACTCCCACCACAATCTATATTAATAGAACTATTTATCTATAATAAACCAATATGGTATTGTTTTTCATTAAGAATAAAATGAAAATTCAAAATTAAATTATTTTTACATATAAAAAAGAATTATTTTTTGTAATAAATAAAAAGGAAAAAAAAATACTATATAAATTAAGACGAATAGAATAATAAAATGCCAAATACTATGTGATTGGTAACCCTAAAACAAAGGTGAAAAAATTCAAAGATGAGACAGTGAGATATTGTCTGCACAATAATTGGAATATTAAAATAATACATTCGTTTATGGCTGCTCCAAACTGTAAATACATTAGTTTAATTGAAACTATGGAAAACAAAGTTTGTTTGATATCTTTTTATCTAAAAGATTTATTATATTAAACATTAAACAACGCCCAACTACCTACTAAATCCGTTTACATAACTACTTTCTTTAAATAATTAGATAATGCAATAATGAAAAGAATAAAAGATGAAACACGTTTAAAAAACTACTATTGGGTTTGAAAAATAGAAATATATATTAGGTTTGAAAATACAATGATTAATTAAAAACTATTTCATAAATAATATAGACTTGCTTGGACATAGATTTTGAAGTTGAAACTTGTCATGTTTCAGTTTTTAAAGTTAATTTGATTAATTTTTCTCTGAATTGAGTAAAATTAATTTAAAATTTAAAATCTAAGTATTCAAAATATATAACATAAAAAGTAGATTACTATATAAAACACTACTTTTTTCAAATCAAAATGATGGAGAAAATATTAATCAAAATTTATATAATTTGACTTTTACACGAAAAAAAAGGTGATAAATAAATTGAGACGAAAGTTGAAGTATATGAGAAAATTGTTTGATATTATTATAGCAGCAACAACAATATAATCTATGGACTAAAGCAAAACCAAAAGCATAAACAATATGCATCTATAATATAATTGGCTAATAAATATTGCTTGATCGATCGATATTGTTCCAAAATTAATGTACAAGTTAGAATTATGATAATTGATCGATCGATATTGTTCGTTGTATTTCAAAATGAAGTGTTTATCATTAATAGTAAGAGTTTATAATTGTTCTTATAGCGACCTAATAAAGCTCTAATTAAAAAAAAAAATTGGTGTACACAAAAAATTGGTGGCAAAGTTACACAAATAGCTAGTCACAATTTTAGTGTGCATATCAAAATTTTCTTTTTGGGTTTCTTACATTCAATATCTAGTATACATATTGAAATTAGATTAAATTAAAGATTCACACTCAGAAATTTCAATTCACGTTGAAGGAAAAAACGTTTTCTAATAAAAATAATTTTGTACCTAGTAGATTCAAATCTGAAACTTCTACATAAGAATGAAAAAGTATTTATTACTTCACCATAAATATCTGATTGGTCAAAAAAAATAATCCAATGTATAACTCCATATTCAAAAAATATTTTTCAATTTTTATATGTTCGATATTTGCCAGTTTTTTGTGATTGTTTCTCTGTGTAAATAACTAAACCATTCAGCCTTTTTAAAGCATAGATGTCAACAACTAATATTAGATCTGTTTTAAAAAATATGTACATAAAATATCTAATTGTGTAAAAACACCATACATAGGTTCACGTGCCCTAAATTCACCCATGTATATATATATTATCTTTACTTTTCATAATATTTATCTAAATTATACTATATAAATATTTACCTACACATATTAACACAAGAAAAAAATCACTTATTTTTCTTCATACCGAACACACCTTTTATAACCTTAAAATGTTTACGTAAATCTCCGTCCACCTAACATAGACACAATAATTAATGAGGCTTCCAAAAAATGTAAGGAGAAATACAACTAAATAAAGCCTTCACTAGTCAAACTCTATTAACTCGTGCAAGAAAATACTCTATTAAATACGTTCGAATGGAATAGGACATAACTCTTAAATAGAGCTACTTGACTCTATATATAGTCTCAAAATATTCATCGTATTTTTTATTTATAAGTTTTCTAAAAATATATTAATTAGGAAAAGTGTTTTACTATTTTACCTTTTTGGTGTCTTAAGATATGAAGTGTGTAGTACAAATAAAATGTTTTCTTGAAAAATATTTTCTAAAAAAATAAATGAATTTCTTACTTAATTTTTTGTGTTCAATACATAAGAATAATATTATTTTAAATATTTATATATATAATCTAAAAAAAATACTATATAAGGTTATGGTTGGAGTATGGATATGGGATGGTGGAGATAAGGGTTGATGGAGTGAAGATGATGTGTGTTAGAGGTGGGAAGATATTTTTCTATTTTTATTAGGAAAGTCATTGTCCTCAATTCCTCGTATTTAATTTTCTAGAGAAAATATTTTTCAAAAATTTTGACCAATCAAACATTAGAAAATTGAAAAGTATTTTTCAGAAAGTACCTTCCTCCATATCGAATACAGTCATAATCTCGTTTCATTGAATATTTATTTCATTTACATGTCGTAAATGAATTGTTTATAGTCTTTAAAAATAATTACGACTAAAGATAAAATAAAATAAAAATAATTATTTGACAAAGAATAAAGAAAAATAGAAATTTAAATGTGTGTGAGGCCACGTAGGAATAAGCTTTTAGGTAGCTCAATTTTTTCTTCTTTTCGTCTTTCTTCCGTCCTCCAATAATCACCTAAAATTTGATCAATTCGATTTAGTGTTTATATTTATATTTATAATATAATATGTGATTAGTTAAAATATTTTTAAAAATATATATTTTTTAAAAATAAGTTTGTTATAAATGAGAAAAATGATTTTTTAAAGAAATGTGGGAAAAATAAATTTTATATGTAATCTTCAAGTTCATAATTGCCTCCTCTCCACCTAGTCAACATCCCCAATTGACAGTGGAGAAAAACATAACAACTAATAGCAATACAACAAATACAATCACTTAAAATATTGTAAATAAAAAAGGGTAAAAAATGTCTTTAAATTGTGTAAAATGAGCAAAAATACCATTCGTTTATAGTTTTCAAAAATATCCTTGTTATCAATATTTTAGTTCAGAAATACCCTTATCGTTACTTAATAGATCAAAAATACCTTTTTTTCAAATAAATATATTACTCCATTTGTTTTATTTTTAAACATATTCTTTTCCTAATAATACTTTCTTATTAGTGAATGTTTATCATACTTCCATTTAGAAAAAAAATTATTTTATTGTAATTATTTTTTATCGTTATCTAAATGAAAATTAATGATGAGTTTACTATAATCTTATATATATGTCATATGTTATCCATTAAAAAAGTATATTTAATTACTTTATTTTGGTTGATAAAATGAGATTAAGAAGAAGAAGAATATTTCCTACATTTTTATTAGTTTAAGTGATTTTAAAAGAAAGAAAACACACAAAAAAAAGAGTTCTTTAAAAGTAATATTTTTATAGAACCAAGATATGTTAAATAAGAAAATGAATAATATATGTATTCAAAAAAAGACATTTTTAACCTATAATAGAAACATTTCTAGACCAAACTATCAATAACAATTACATTTTTAAATCAACCTATAAACAAAGAACAATTTTATCATTTCACATAGTTTAAAGATATCTTGAACTATTTCTGTATAATAAATAACATATGATATCAGATATCTAAAACCAAAAACTACATATTTATCAAATACATAAAAAAATATTTTTCTCCGTACCGAACACAACCCTTTTTTAAGTAATAAAAATACAAAAGAAGTTAATTAGGCATTCCCATCCACCTTGTTTGTTGATTGATAGTAAGTGGAGAGTAAAGTATATTACTATACTATGAATTCGTTTTAAGCAAACACGTGTACAAATACGTGGCTTCTTTTTAATTGGCTCCACCGACTCAGCCGATCAAATATTATTGGCCCCCACCAAGCCATACAAAACAAACTGAGCCGCCGCCAACGTCACTTAATATTAAAAATTAAAAAAAATAAAATTATGCGGCGATTTATCGAACCGCCGCCGACAACTCAACTTTCACCGGCTGTCTCCGGTATCCCGGTAACTTTTTCTCTTTAGTTCTTTAGCTGACACGTGTAGAAACTTTTTATTTTATTTTTAAAAAAAAAAGGAGTAGTACTGAATTTATTCTTTTACTCTCATTCCTTTTTCTTTCTTTTTTTTTCATTCGGTGTCGATATCCATATTAGAATCTAATTTACGTCGAAAAATCCTACATTAAAAGGCAAAGAACTTCCTAACAAAGGCGATTTTATACCCAAGGGGCTGGAACCCGATTATTCTGGTTAAAGATGAAGGAGTACTTACAACTCCACCGTAACTTTACTTGTCGTATTTGAACATAGAAAAATATATTAATATGACTATTTTATTGTGTTATTATTTTCATTTTATATTTAGCATTAGGTTTTGTAAGATAATTTAAAAAATAAATAATTTTGATAAAATATAATATTTTTTAATATGTTAAAAATAATAAAGTAAAAGTGAATATGAGGAGTATATTATTTCTAAAAATTAAAAGGAATTTAACTAAAATACCTATAATTATGATTTCCTTTCTTTAAGGTTTCAATATTAAGAATTATGTTTGAGATCGTTTGACAGTCCAAAATGCTCAAGATAAACTATGTCAGTTTTCAAATCGAGTTTTTACTCTGTTAAGTTGAATGCATTTATACCTTACCATTCATGATTTATTTATTGCAGAATCGAAAACGTTATGATATAATTTTTATAAGCGTACGTAATCTTTTTATAAGCGTATGTAATCAAATCACTTTTATACGTCAATATACTCGTGACATATAGTCTGTTGTCGTATAACGTAAAAGATAACTATTATTTATTAATTATGACAGTCTATTCGAAAACGTTACGACGGTACTTTTATAAACATACGTAATCAAATTAACTTTATACGACAACGTAATGTGCATGTAATGTGTAATTTTTTATCGCATATCGTAGAATAGTTATTTATCATGTGGTCAAATAAATATACTCTTTTTCATTTTTCATAACCCAAGTCTACGATGGGGGTGCGCTGGATCACCTCCTTTTCAGGGAGAGCTATGCTTGTTGGGTGTTTTAGTTTGACATTGCTTCACGGATCCTTTTTTTTTTCCATCAATTGTAGTATCTATACACCAATCCTTTTAGATTTACAAAAAGAATTTTAGTTTACAGCGTAATTTGGTGTTTTTCCTCAAAATCACTAAAAAAATAAATAGATAAAAATTCTCCTCCATGTTTTTAAGCTAAAAAAATAATAAACCCAAATTGAAAAAAAATGTATATTTTCTCCTTCATATTGGTTTTAAGTAATTATATTGCGTTTCATTTAGAATTTCTAATTGTATCTTATGAAAGTAAAAATAAAGACGTTACATCATTTTGAATTATGTTAGAGATCGTTTGACAATCCAAAATACTCAATATAAAATATGCACTATTTATGATATTTAATTATCAAAATTACATTATTTATCATTTTCTTAGTTATTTTGAAGATATTTATACTTTATAAATCATATTTTATTTATTACAAAACTATAAACTTTACGATATATTTTTTTATAAATATATTCAAATTCAATCAAATCAAATTTATACGATAATGTACCTGTGATATTCAATTTTTTACTACACAATGTAAAGGACAATTGTTATTTATTATGAGCTTAAACATATATATATCATTCTTCTCATAACTTAATTCAATTATAGAAAGAAAAAAAAGTGGCGTTATTTGGTGATTTCTCTCAAAATCAAAAAAAAGTAATAACTCCAAATTAAAAATTAGCATTTTCCATTTATTACTTAATTCTTTTTTGAGTGTGTGGATATATATGCACGTGGCATTTAGAAATAAAATAAAAACAAATAGCCCATGCAGGCATTCAGATATATAATTGCACTTTTAAGCCTTTACTTATATATATATTTCGATTTGATTCTTGTAGTTTTTTCACTACACACATTTAACTTATAATTATTATTCCTGATTAAATTCATCACTTCTTACTAATTACTTACTATTTACTTATTAAATATCGGATTAAATAAGAAAAACAATCCCTAATTAACCTTTTTAATTTTCATGTAATCGAATTTGATTTAAGATTAGAACATGAATTTTTTTCGAGCGATTGGATCCTTCATACAGATCTTTTCCTACTAATCAATTACAAGTTTTTCTATTCCTCTTATATATCGTTGTAATGTTTTTAATGCTAGGTTTTGACAAAGCCTTTTCATGTAATTTTCATTAGGGTAAGGGATCTAAGGTAGCTTTATCTAATTCGCTAATGTTATTGTTCGAAGTGTGTCAAATAACATGACAATGACATATTTAATATAATCTTACAAGCAGAGTATGATAGACAGTAGTGTGTATGACGACGTTATCCCTACCTTAATAGAGAGGTTATTTCTGATAGACCCTAAGCTTATGTAAAAGCAATTCAAAAAGAAAAAAGAAAAAAGAAAACAATTGGAGATCGAGAAGAAGTCGAGACAAATTGCTAAAGAAAGCATGACAATTTATAATTTAAAAAAAGTCACTATAACAAAATAATATGATAGTCTAAGTGCAAGAAACACTAAATAGTAACAAATTAAAAATGGAATAATTAGAAACTCCCAGAGTAATACTGCGATTACTAATATGAAGGAAAAACAAGACACCACTCAACTACTTAACTAACCGTCTACCCTAATTTGTGTCCTCCATAACCTCATACATAAGGCCACATTCTTTATAAGCTAGAGTTGCATCATATCTTGTCTAATCAAATCACTCTCCCTAATACTTCTTCAACCTACCTTCTACCTCACATGTAACCATTTACAGTCAATCTCTCACACCTCCGCACTAAGACATTCAGACATCCCTTCGTCACAAACTGAACCATCTCAACTTCGTGACAATCGTCCTCTATCCAATTTGAAATTAAATTATTTACTCCTAATTAAAGTTAAACATAATTCCAACAATTAAATCTTCTTATAATATATTCTTTATCCCTAATTACTACTACTCCCTCCGTCTTATTTTATGTGACATTATTCAACTTGACACGATGTTTACCTTTTGAAACTTATGGTCTAAAATAATTCTTAAATTTTGATATCACTGTAAATCATTTTTGTAAGCGCAAAAATAAAATTTTAAAGTGAAATTTTTTCTAATTATAATAAGATGATATTTATTTTGAGACGAACTGAAAAGGAAAGAATGTCAATGAGACCAAAGGGAAGTATTTGTCAAAATGCATTTAACTAGAAAATCACAAAGGGGTAAAAGTTAAATTTTTTTCTAATTATAATAAGATGATATTTATTTTAAGACAAACTAAAAAGGAAAAAATGTCAATGAGACCGGGGGTGAGTATTTGTCAAAATGTATTTAACTAGAAAATCACAAGGACCAATATTAGCATTTATCCAAATTTGATATACTAATATCACAAAATTTGCCATTTTAAGAAATAAAATTAAAAAAAACCATATATTATATGGTCCCTACATTTCCATCAGTCAAAGACTCCATTGACTGTTCTTCCTATATAAAGAGCACTTTTCCCCCTACGATTTCTCTCAACCGTGCCCTAATTCTCTAATGACTTGTTCAAATTATATACGTACATAGTATATATATATATATAGAAATCAAATCGTCAATTTCCGGGAAGCGGCGAACTGAAAATGGCGCCCAAGCAAAAATGTACGACGGCGGAGACGGCAGTGACGGCGGCGGCGGTGAAGGAGGTGCATTACAGAGGTGTACGGAAGAGGCCGTGGGGAAGATATGCGGCGGAGATCAGAGATCCGGGGAAAAAATGCCGTGTTTGGTTAGGTACGTTTGATACGGCTGAGGAAGCTGCGCGAGCGTATGATAAAGCTGCTAGAGATTTTCGAGGTGCGAAAGCTAAACCGAATTTTCCGATTGTGATGCAGCCGGAGGATGTGAATCGGAGTCCGAGTCAGACTAGTACCGTTGAGTCATCGTCTGCGGCATTTGCGGCGGTGACTGCGACTGCGACTGCGGCGGCAATGGTGGAATCGGTTCCGTTGGATCTAAGCTTAGGAAGCTCTTCATCATCCGTTGGTATTTTTAGCAACGGTGTAGGTAAGTTTTTGTTCCAGAATTCTCCGATCGCTCCGCCGATGTACTATATGGATGCTCTACAAGGAGCTGGAGTGATGCATCACGGCGGCGGCGGCGGTGGAGATGGAGGTGCTGCTGCCGGCAAGAGTGGGATGATGAAGAGTGAGTCCGATTCTTCGACGGTGATCGACTTTATGAGTAACGATCTCAAGCCAAAAACTAATCGCAACGATTTCGACCTCAATCTTCTTCCGGCACCGGAAGATATGTGAAATTGCCGGAGTTGATGATCGGAGATTCTGCATGTTTTTTGAACTTTTTGTTTAATTTTGTAATCTTGTTTAATCAGCGTAATTCCCCTTTTAATTTCCAGTAATTAGGAAAAAAAGGTTTTAAAAAAAAAGGATAAGGGGAACTATAGTCTAAATATATATATAGGGGAAAACGATGACGTTCTGTTCATCGATTAATGTGAATATCGAAAAATCTGAACTTTTAAGAAGAGAAGTTGGGAATAAATAAAATCTTTTCGTGTTGTTCAAGTGCTATGTGGTTTAAGTTTTACGATTTATTATAATTTTAATAAATTTTACATTAAATTGTTTAGTAGAGTATTATATTTGCTTGTATTAGAGTAGATTGTTTACGTCACATCTTTTGTGTGATACATTTGAATCTTATTAGTTCAGTAGTTGATAGAGCGGAAATTGAAGGAGAAGAAAGTGGTGGTAGCGGTGAGGAACACGATTAGAGGGAGAAAGAAGAGGATGCTTTGACATGTGTGGGTTAATGATAGTACGGACATTTGCACAAATATTGAGGCAATAGATTAGGTTTGACCGAAAAAGAAAAAAGGAAGTTATTTGACAATTATGGACATTGTTGCCACGTGGACTATTTCTTCACTAATTTAATCCACTTGATTTGTTTATATCCAAGTTAAAAGTTTGTTTGGATTAATCACAAAAATAATTGATAGATTTTATGAATATTAATTAATAGATAGTTACATGTTTGGAAAAGTGGATTATGATGAATAAATAGTATGGTCTTAGTGTTACGGGACTTACTAATGAACATAATTAAGACAAAATATGTAAGAACAATATGGTATAAAGCAACAAATTAGAGAATAATTTTTTTATTGAGTTACAATTGTGAGCTTAATAATATGGTAAGTGTGATGAAAATTTCTGATGAGATATAAGTAAAGAAGAATTGTAAGGATATATTTATAAGTCTAAAACTTGAGTAATGTTTTGTACTATTTATAATTCTCGTTATGATTATTATTTGTATATTTGAATTGTTACATACGTGGTTGAGGAATTATTGAAATAGTATTTCATTCAATTTCGTTAATAACGGTTATAACTAAAACATTTTTTGATCAGTCAACGACGGCACTGCAACGCTATTTTGAATCTTGATTAATAGACAAGAACAACTTGTAGGACATGACTCAAGATTATAACAGATATTATTCTTGCTAAATTGGATCTGATTAATTTGTGATTGTCACACATCATTTTCTTGTACATTCAAATATCATATTCATATTTTGATTTTATAAAGTTGATAATAAAGCAAAATATGTTTATAATTATAGAAGCTTTTAATTAAAAAAGTATATTATTTCATTTTTTAAAACTAACTAATAAAAATGTTCTAGTGGCCCTGATTGAATTAGTGTAGGTACATTTTGATTAAGACAGTCCACTAATAGAATAAGAAACATAAATTAAATTTACTATTAAATAATAAGAAGCCAAATATATATATATATATCAAACCTAATAATGCATAATTCTTTTGTAACCAAACAAAATCTTAACACTCGTTGTCCAATTGTGACACATTATCTATTTTACCTTAAAAAAACAATATTGCTAATCCAAGCTAAAATTGAATAAGCAAATATTTTAAGGCAAACTCTTGTCTAGTATATCTAAGTAATAAAGCATTGAACAAACGAGCACATTAGAAAATATACTAATCATATGTATCATCTTATATGATAATTATTTAACCCTAGATTAATATTTTGATGTAACATGCCGATTGAGATGATCAAATAATGTTATTTTGCTTGTTAAGAGTAATTAAGATGACAAGTGAAAATAGTAGATAATGAAGTAATTGACAAGATAAAAGTAACAAAATGTTATTAGCATATTTGTTAGCGTGACTATCCAACAACGTCCATCGAAAAAACACGTATTAAATGAGCTTGAGAGCTTTAGGTTATAGAATTAACTTCAATAATAACAAGTGAACAATGAAAATTGCAATGAAATACGAATAAGGGATACAAATACATTTAAAGCGGAATTCTAGGAAATGTGGACAATTTTATCATACAAGCTCATACGTTGAGGCTATAGCACCACTTTTAATATGTTATATTTGATTTATCTCCAATCTTCACGTATTATCATTTGATATGTTCAATTGTCAAATTCGAAATTTAACTTATATATAATAACTATTTTAGAAATCAATAAATTTCTTCCTTTTTTTTGGATTCACATCTCTTTTTTTATATATGTATTTTTTAGTATTTTATCAACCTCGCATAATGTTCACGTGCCGAAAAAGTTGATCTATAAAAATTGTTTGATAACTGATTAGAGACTTAGAGTTATATAGATATTAATAATGCATATATTAATTATAAATTTCTTTATATATTATTTATACATATATATTAGTTATGCATGATTTATTCTCCGACAATTCATTTTATGAAATTACATTAAATAAATTGTTGTTGTTATTGTTATATTAGTTATCCCACCTCTATTTTGTATAAAGTATAGTAATATATAGATTCTTTTTCATAATTTATACAAATATTTCATGTCGTTCAACATTAAAGATCAAATATAATATTAATTTTATGTATAAATAATCTACCTTTTACCAACTATTAAATATGATATTATTTATATAAAATTTAATATCACATAATTCACTTAGGAATTATCTACCAAACGACCTCGACAGATTTATTATTTATTTATAATTTTTATTAAAAAAATTATTTTCACAGTCAAAACTCGTGACCTCCGAATCAAAATCTTATTTACTTTATTTTACTAAAGGTAGTTTAGGAGACAATGAAAGGGCCCACGTGGAAAATGAAATGGAAACGCGGCTGCGCAGTTTATGGGTCATAATGTTTTTTGTTTACCAATCTCACTTAATCCTATTTTTATTTATTATTTAATTACCATATTTCATTAATTATCTTACTTTTTACTAAACAGACTAATAAAAAAATACTGTCAATAAGATGGTAGGGAAGGAATATTAATTACCCAAACTCATACTCCCTCCTTTTAAAATTACCTGTCGTGATTTCTAAAAATAGTTATTTTGAATTATTTGTCATTTAAAAGTTGAAGAAAAAAATAAGTTAAGTTTTTTCTTATTATATTGTTAGTAGTAATTATTCTTGAAGAAGACATACAAACACCTAAATAGATTAAATATTTAATTGAAATAAATTACATTCTAAGACATAAATAAGATTTAAATAGTCAAAAGTTCCTCCTGATTAATATTCCTTAAAAAGCGTATAAAAAAGAATCACAACAGATAATTTGAGAAAAAGAAAATTGTTTCTTTTCTTTCTTCTAAACTCACTATTCTCTTCCTCATTCAATTTCAACTTCCAAGTAAAATTCACTAAGAAATAATTAAGGTACGTACAAGTTTACTCGGTCAATGCAATCACATTTTGTGGTCCAATTGATGTTTTTGTTACTATATTTCTGATTTATCCACTAAGTCAGTCTGATTGATTCTTCCATTGATATGTACATCATTATTAAAAGAAAAAGTAGGAAAAGATTAACATTTCTATTATATTTCACCATTTCACAGTTTCCATGAGTGTCTTTAACCAAAAGCTCCAAAACTAATGACAAGAATACATGTATTATACACCATACTATCTCTTACACTGAATTACATCTATGGCATTTGAAATTGCTTCCTCTGTATAACCACTATACACATTTTCTAGCCACAAAACAGAATTCTTGCAGCATTGCATCTGGCAATTCCGCAGATGGGATTCAACTGATCTTTCCTTCGTCAAAAAATTATATTGTGCAAGTAGGATACAAACAATGTTTTTGTTGGTATATGTATAAATTGTTGAATCCTCTTTGACGTGAGAGAAGTTTTTAGTGTGAGTTCGACTCAAAAATTGATCGAACTCAGGTAAGCAAAGGAGGTCCATTCTCAACAGCTGTCCGAGTATGTTCGTGATGATGACCATTGTGATGGTGTCTTGTCATTTGAATATGGTTTAAATGTGTTCTCTTCTTTGCATAAGGAGCGTCTCTCGCTGTATAAAAAATGAAGAGGAAAAAAAAACAGTGATTCATCTATGAGAAAGCATGATACTCGTTTAATTTTATCGCGTAGAAATACATCTTCACTCGAAATTCATTTCTCAAAAACACCATGTTGACAACAATACATGCAAGAGATGGGAAATACATTTGAATATGGATATAGAGCATGTTATGTTGAAAAACTCTTACCAGCCATTCTTTTAGCCCGGAGGATATTTTGCCGCCTTTTCCACCAACATGTTATGCATGTAGCGATAACTACAACAGCGACACACGCCCCTAAGCCAATGCCGATTTTGGCACCAACAGTAAGATGTGGTCCACATGTTGGTAATCCAGGAATACCACAAAGGCCTGCATTATCAGTAAAACTGAAAACATCCACAGTAAGTACATTGCATAATTACTGATGAATTTCATAGTTTCTTTATCTGATCCTCAAATTAATACACCGATGAATTGTCATATTAGTTCCACCACATGAATGGTAAGATTTAATTAGCATCTCTGCCTTAACACACATGACACTGATACCTATTACCGCAGCATTTCTTTTAAGGAAACATACTAAATGTTACTGTTCGAATTTGGACTTACATTCATTGGTTATAGCCTGAAAGGCTAGTGACGTGGCCCAAAAAGAACCCTAGTTAACCCCCCTTTTCCTGGCTATCAGAAAGAACCCTAGCATATTTTATTGTTGGATACGTGGTAATAGTTAATGTCCATCCATCGAAATCTCCGAGCTGAGAGAGCGTGGTAGCTAGTGGATTGTGGAAGTTGGTGTCAGGCTTAACCGCCAATTGTGAATGCTAAATCAATGGAGTTTAATGGTACACTTGTTTAACCCTAAATTATGTTTGTATTTGTGTATTAATCTAATGCTATGATTGTAGACTTTGTTTTCCTTGTCATAGTTACCATCCACACAAAATGGTGACAAGGAGACCTTCATCGATGCATCTAGAAATTGAATGTTGACCATAAGCAATATGCATTTTTTTATGACAAAAAATTGGACAAGAGAAAAACTACGTGAAAGTGATGCTCCCTCTGTTTCAATTCATTTGTCTTACTTTCCTTTTTAGTCCATTTAAAAAAGAATGTCTTTCCTATTTTGGCAACATTTTAGTTCCAACTTTCCACTTGATATGTTTAAGATCACAAGATTAAAAGACACTTTGGTACATTCTACTTATCTTTAGTTTAAGACAACAAGATTCAAAAGTCTTCTTTACTTTCTTAAACTCCGTGCCAAGTCAAAACCAACCAAACAAATTGAAACGGAGGGAGCAATAGCTTAGCAACTTCCATACTATAGTTACGATGCAATTTCTGAAGGAAGCTTCACTAAGAAGAAGCCTTATGCTAAGAATGTGCAATTAAGAGAACATACTTGAAGCTAGCTCTGTGCAAGAGCCTTCCACCTAACGCTGCAGGAATTTTTCCAGAGAGCAAATTGCCGTTGAGATTCCTGTAATAAATAAAGTAGTAAATAAGAGCTCTTTATTGATCCATCACATGTCCTCAACTGAACTCGTTGAAGTATCTTACAGTGTCAGTAATGAGGTCAACTCCCCAAGGCTTTCAGGAATCGACCCATTGAAGGAATTGTATGAAAGATCCCTGTTGTGCAACTTTAATTAGGTAATCACAAAGTCATGAGGATTTAATCACATAAACAACCAACTAACAGTATGCACATTCACTAATCCCGTGTATAGATGATAACTAACAATTACAAGATTTAAAATTCTTGGTAATGGACACAATTAAGAAAATCATGAGCCATCCATTTTGTCGTATTTTATAAACAAAGAAGGCATGAAATAGTATCAATTAGTCTTCATTCCTTGTTAGTCAAACTAGGATTATCGTTATCTTTCAAGCTCTTTCATAGATTATACCTATATGTTCAGCGAAAAACTAGGACTCCTTTCAAGGAGAATGTGTTGTAATATTACTAAAAGAGGATTGCAGCAAGTATACCGTAGGCCAAACATAGCGGGACATAGATTGCAAAACCATTCTGTTTCCATATTTCATATACTATAACTCTGGCAGCTAAGAAATCTAGAATCGAGTACTGAAAAGGACAACTCTCTGCAAACTGTACTCACAATGTCTTCAGACTAGTTATTGTTCCAAGTGCTGAGGGAATAGGCCCGTGAATGTTGTTTCCACTCAAATTTCTGTAAAATGCACACAAGCAAAGCATAAGTCAGAGAAGATCATGTTTGAGAAGTAGGTGCCGACATTGCAATATACATGAACGAAAAGACATTCTAAAAGATGCTCAAATATTGAAAGCCTCTTAAACTGAAAGCTATTTAGCTGCCTAGTAATTCATTCAGACAAATTGTGTCCAAATAATTATTAAAAATGTGTCAATATATTGGCTAAAACTCGTATTGATCATCAACTCCATTTTAAGCAGTAGAAGATCTTTGGCAGCTACATATCTTCATCCAAATAGTATATACCCAAACGGAAGTGCTCCAATTTAAACTTACATGCTCTGAAGATGACGTAATTGAGAAACATCATCTGGTAAGAAACCCCGTAAACCTTGGTTTTCCAGGTCACTGTGCGTACATGAAAAAAAGAAAGCCAATATTTGAGAAAGATGAAGAGAACACATATTAAGATAAAATATAAAATCACATAACATAGAAAGAAAGGTAAGTATAGTTCAGAAACTTGTCCAGCAAAACTTAAATTGGGGTGCGGAACATCAATAAAAGGAATGTATGTCAATGAGAGTGTTATCTGGGTGTGCGTGTGCTTGTGCACGCGTAAATGGGGGGGTACTTTCTATCTAAGCTCGAGGGGAAGAACGTACAGCCCATCGATGACCCATTTATTGATTGATCTGTCAAACTGACAATCTACTCCACTCCAAGGATGTTGCGGAAAACATGGATCACCATTCCACCCAAAACGAAGGGGAAGTCCAAGTGCAAGTTTCAGTGACTGTAAAGCCTTTACTGAAAAAGAAAAGAAGAAAAGACTATCTTAATTAGAAAGGCACCAGCTTGACCAAGGAACAAAGGAAAAAACAGCATACTACATTTGGCCCCTTTCAAATGTGTAAAGTGTAACATGACGAAAAAACGCGTAGCATTCAAGAAGTACAAGTGAAACATGTAACTTACCTTCCTCTGGTAATGTTTTAGATTCAGCTGTTATAACCTCAAAAATCTCGATGGCATTAATGATGGCATGAGTCCCCGTTGTTGGATGTAATGTGATTCTCAAAATCCTGCCACTGACTGGAATGGTTGTGTTCAGTACAAGAGCGCTGTTAACACTCCCCACTAATCTCACAATGTCAATATCTCGAAACACAATGTCCCCATTTATCGAGATGTCAATAACCCTTTGTCCCACATCTGTAACTAAAGGATCAATTTCTGCAAAGTGTAACCAGACAGAGTAGTTTTTGTTGGGATCGACGTCTATTGTGTGTGTTAAATCTGGATCGTTGTCGGTACTAACAAGAGCAGTTTGGTAAAGAGCTTGTGGATAGAAGTTTGGAGCTACAGAAGCTAACTTTATGGTGCTTTTAGTAGATATAGGCTTATCAGAATTGTGACCAAAGGTCATAATTGAGCTCCAGAACCGATCCCCACCCCAACGGTCCCCATCATAGTCAACGTCGAACTTTGGATTTTGATCTCCACAGCTCAATCTTTTGCTAGTTCTAAAGATTGTCCCTCGAACAATTCCAGGACCAGAATAGTATGCTTTCTCATCTACTTGTTGAATCTCGATTGCGAGTATAGCAGGATCTCCATGACCAGTGCTGTGGAAGCAAAGTGAGCTAGTACCATTCTCAAGAAATACAAGAGTTTCAACAAATGCTCGTTCATCATCGTGATTACTCCAACCAGACGGCAAAGAATAAACCAAGGTCCCTTCAACAGAAACATCAAATAGAGGTTCGTTATCAAAACTTGGTTCTTCAACCAATCCAAAGTAGATCCTCACTGAATAGTGGCCATGTGGCACTTTATTGATATTGTAACAATTATCAGGACCCTCTGATAGAGGGAATAACCGTAATGTGCCAAGTGAAGGTGTTATGAAACTTGGGCGGGTTGCATTCTTACGTATGCCTCCTGTATATCCAAAATCTTTATGCCAGAGAGTACTTGTTGGGGCACTACGAACATCATTTCGAGCTCCACAGCTTATCCGCATTACGTATGGTGCTGCAGTGAATAAACAGGATAGATAATGAACAAAAGAGCAACTTGAAAGAGCCTAATCAATAATAAAGGAGCAGCCTTTTTCTTTTCATGTAACAGTGCTAGCAATCAAAAGAACTGCAGAACAAGTACATATACGGAAGCAATAACGTCTAATAAATTTATAACAATTTTATGCACCAAAAAAACTTATTCTTATGAAAAAAAGACCTCGAGCTGCTCAATAAGTTAGTGGAAATGCCTAACTTATTTCTTTTTCCTCCTTAACACAAGAGTTAAGATACTTCATGTCTTCATCATATCATGGAATGAAGAGATTAGAAATTTCGTGTATATACAGGATTATACTGACGAGCACGTGTAATTTGGTTACGGTCTGAATAATTAGGAATCCTATCTTACATCAAACAACATACTCATAGAATTAACCACGACCAGCTAAGTACTTGCAAAAAGCTAGCTCATGAGGTGAGTATTTTCCAAGACCATATAAAGAGTCTAATCGCAACATCTCACACCCTTGCGGAACTTCCAACACAAGTTAACATTAGTGAATCAAAACTAAAACAAATTGATACAAACACAATTACAACTACATAATTTAGACACCCTTTAAATTCCTTCATCAAATTCATTTTGTATATAAGGGAAATACATAAAAGGAGCTGACCAGGGCGAGTTAAAGAAGAACAGCAAAATGTGGAGTTTGGGTATTTCGGGTCCAAATGCTGCTATGAGTTTTCTTCAATTTGCTTTAGTTCCAAAATCGAAACTTTAGGCACCACAAGGTTAAATCCAACAACATAATCATAGAACCAACTACAAACAACTAAGTTCTTGCAAGTAGTTAACATTAGTCAATCAAACCAAATCAAATTGAATTCAAACACAATGTTGCATCCATTAGTCTTGCACACACAAACTGACCCAGACATCACGATTATCAAAAAGAAAAAAGTTATTCAAACACTTTACAGCTACATAATCTAGACAGGCCCAGACATCACGCTTATCAAAAAAAAAGTTATTCAAACACTTAACAACTACATAATTCAAACACCATTTAAACCCCTTAATCAAATTCACATCATACAAAAAGAAAAAAAAAATCATAAAAGAAGCAAACCAGGTAGAGAAAGAGCAATCTTGAAAGCAAAGAAGAAGAACAAAAAGTGAAATTTGAGCATTTTGACTCCAAATGCTGCTCTGAGTTAACATTAGTCAATCAAACCAAAACAAGTTGAACTCAAAACACAATTTTGCATCCATTAGTCGAGCTGCACGCAAACTAGCCCAAACATCACAATTATCAAAAAAAAAAAAGTCATTCAAACACATTAAAAACTACATAATCTTGACACCCTTTAAACCCCTTAATCAAATTCACATTATACAAAAAGAAAAAGAGAACCATAAAAAGGAGCTAACCAGGTAGAGAAAAAGCAATCTTGAAAGCAAAGAAGAACAACAAAAAGTGAAATTTGAGCATTTTTAAGTCCAATTTCTGCTCTAAATTTTCTTGAATTTGCTTAAAATTTCTTGAAATACATTTCCCTTTTGCCCATTGTGGGAACCAACCACCATAGATAGAGAAAAGGAATGTAGACTTGTATAGAGTAATTGATGGGACGTGCAGTAGATAGTACTTTGATTATGGAGTTTTTTCTTTTTAAATTTTTGAGCATGATCCTATGCTTATGCAGCCTACTGTTTCCCCTGTACCCTTCCTTAATCAACTGCCACGTGGCTTCACCAAACATATCGGTTTATAATGTTTCAATTACTCCACTATTTTATTGTTGTTCATATACTTTTCTCGTACACTTTGCGTTGTTTCTCTTATTAATTGTTATGTTTTCTTTCTTCTTTATACTTGGAATTGTTGCGATTGACGAGGGTATTTCGTGAACAGTTTTTCTACATTCACGGGTAGTGATAAGACTTGTATACACTCTATCCTCCTTAGATCTTTACTAGTGGGATTTCATCTTTGAATATGTTGTTGTAAGTATTTTTCAGGTTTACGTAGAATTTGAAGAAAGGGCTATTTTTATGCAGGTATTAGGAAATATATTTTCATGATTCGAACTCATAATCTATAAATTCACATGAAAATAACTTTACTATTTGCTCTAAAAAACTCTATTTAATTCCAATGAATAAGAAATGTTTAAATAATTTTTTTTTTATGTTGATATAACTAACTATCAGAAATTTATGATATTTATACTTCTAAATTTGCTAGACATTTATATAATGCTCTCCTTTATTTCAACTCAGAGCTCACTTTTGTTTTAGAAGATAAAAGAAAATATTTTTGATAAATAATCTATTTAAGAAAAAACAATTCAAAGCGGTTCGAAAAATAAATGATGAAAATGACTAGTAACTAAAAACACAAGAGGAAAAGAAAACATGGAAAATACTTGGAAATTTAAAATGCGAGTGCATGTTAAGAGCACTTACATGAGAATATTTCCCTCCAAGTTTTGGAAAAGTGAGTTGGGTCCCTTATCTTTTTAAATTTACATTAATGCTCTTAAATTAGTGGGAAAAAGTTTAAATTTGTTCACGCTTCATTAGACTCCTTCCTTTGACTTTGGTACACGGAATTGGAATAAAATGGCCAAGCTACCATTAATCATTGCGCCATTAACGGGTGCCAAAGATAGGGGCTCCTCCAATACCAAGCTAAATTAAAATCGGTGAATTATGACAGACAAATTTGATATAATTTCATGTTATATTTTGATATATTTGTGTCGTGAATATACTTACAGTTTATCACGTTGAAAAAATATATTCAAAAGATGAAACATGCAAGTTATGATTGGCTAATATGATTTCATATTATGTTCAAGATAAATGTCCTGCATATTGGACTTGTTATAAATCATGTTGGATTGTTATTATTTTTGAGTTACAAACAAAGAAAAGGAAATTAAAGAAGTGCCTTTCATAAATATTGTAGTTATGATAGGTTGGTACGACTTTGTGTTTTATTCAACATAATATAGATGTCTTGTTGAACTAGTCACGAGTAATGTTGGAGCGTCCTGATTTTAAAGTTACAATAAAAAAGAAAAAAATATATATACTTTATAGAAAATATATAGAGTGAATGGCGAGCAACACACTTGAAATATCACATTTTTGTGAGTTTCATACTTTGAACTATTAAACGTGTGAATTTTCTATCTTAACTATCACCAAATATTTATTAAGAAACATCTTGACGCTAACTAGATCAAGTGTTTGCATGCAATTGTGTCTAGATGCGCGACAATTTCGTTTGCCCATAATTTTTTGTCCAAATGACATATGTAATGACTATATGAACTAACTCGTTAATTTTAACAAAATAATTCAATTATACTTTTAGGGGCCATTTGGTTACTGGTTAGAGTTATGCATGTATTAGTTATGCAGGGTTTAATTATGCATGTATTAGTTATGTAGGGTTTAGTTATGCAGAGTTTAGTTATGTTGTGTTTGTTATGCGGGTATTAGTTATGTAGGTATTATTTAGCTATGTAGAGATTATAATACATGAATTATTAACTATTGATTATTGAATTTGTTGTAAATTAATATATATTATTTACAAATAAATAAGTAAGCAAATAGTATAAATTCTCCCTCTTTTTGAATAAAAAGTAAAGAAATTTTTTTTCTCACTCTATAAAAATATAATACCATTAATATATTTCAAGTACATTATAATATCCTATTTTATATAATGTAAATATTCTATCAATATATTATATATATTGTTTATATATTTTTAATATATCAAATATATGAATTAGGTATAAATTCACGTCCTAAACAAAATAATAATACATGTTAATTAAATATGTGGAATATATTTGATAAACGCTTATATATGATTAACATATGCGCCATCAAAATATATACAATTCAATTTATAATATTAATAAAAATTTTACATTTGGAATACAAATGAAAACAAAATAGAAAAAGAAAAAAGGTTGTTCGTGTATAAAAAAAAGAAAAAAAAGTTAGGAAAACAGTATAGTTAGGTAAAGTTCTCAATAAATAATAATTTAAAAATAAATTAATAGGGATATATGTGTAATTTACTATTTTAATATATGTATAACTAATACCCGCATAACTTATTCCACCTTCTACCCACCGCATAACTTATACATAGATTCCCTCATAAGTTATGTTGGTATTAATTATGTAGAATTACAAAAAAACACAACCAAACTCCATATAAAATTAATACATGAATAACTTTTATACAACATTTAGAACCCTACCAACCAAACATGGCATAAGTTATATTGACTTTTCAACCTAATAAAAAACTTCTACCAAACATAGTAAAACTAATACAACTTTTTATACATGAATAAAATGTACTCTTATACAGTAACCAAACGGCCCCTTAAACTCTTAAATAGGGTTGTTCAAAATCGAATAGTAACTGATAAGCCAATTGTGAAATTACATTATTAGTATTGAGTTATCAAATTAACAGTTGGTAAATGAATTAAATCTTTATACTTAACGGTTTATCAATGCGAGCCGAATTATTCAAATTCCTTATTGGGTAAACCGTTAATCTGTTAAGAATTCTCTACTTTCATTTTTATCCCTAAATATATAAAGTACATATTATTAACCCTAAAGCATGTTTCATATTCTGCCTCTCACTATATGACTTGATATGTATTTGTGAGTTAGACTTCTAACTGGTCTACTAAATAGCAAGTCTGGATCATGATAGACGAGTCTTCACTTCTTAAAAAATGTACATTTTAATCTTGAAATATTAAGTTATTGCACATGTGAGTATTTTTTTAAATAAATGTTTATGTTAAAGCACCTTCAAAATTTAGGCTTTCATATATTTCTTCGTCTTTCTCTAAGCAACGGGCATACATAACATCTCATTGAGCCTAGAATCCAATCTCACTCACTTATTCACTTATTCACTTATGATGATATTTTGAGTTTGAAAGACAAAGCAGAGCTCGGAAGTAACGCTTTCTTCTCCTATGATATTTCTAGGTACCATACCAATTTCAACCCCGATCTGTCTACGCATTGAATGAATTATCAGCTTTCGTAGAGTTAAAAATAAAATATTTTGTTTGGTGGGAGATTAATATATTGACGATTGTTAATGTGAAAGAAGGGAGTATGAAATGATTGAGCCAATCACTGCCCAATAATTGATAATTATCAATCTGATATCGAACCAACCAATATCTTATTGGTTGACTACCCGATTAGTACATTCAAAAGTCGATATTCAATAAGTCAAATCATTAAGCATAATTATCTTCTCGATAAGCAACCCTACTCCTAAGCTCTCCCCTTCTTCTTCATCATTTCTCATTCATTTTTCTTCTTTATTGTAGATTTTCTCCAACCATCTTCTTCTTCTTCATTTTGTTCTCCTTTTTCTTTCTTTTTGATCATTTTTTTCTCCATTGGTGAATGTCTTTTGTAAATGTGGAAACAACAATTGAGACGAATTCACAATAGAAGAAGAATAAGTTTGATGAGAACCCGGATTGAGATCTAACTTTTTTTTACAGTGACCCATTGTTTTTTTAATTATGCACGATTGATCATATTTTTTTCTCTCTTGGTGAATATCTTTTGCAAATGTGGTAACCACCGTTGAGACGAGATCATTGTTAGAAAATAAGAAGTCCCATGAGAATCACAATTGAGATTCATTTTTTTTACAATGATACTTTTTAATATTTTTTTTACATGAATATAATCCTTTTGACTTTTAACTCCTCAATTATTTAAGTTTTGCCACAATGAAATTATTTATCCATGTCCAATATAACCTGACAGCATTTTTAAATAAAAAAGAGAGTGTAAGAAATTTTGAATGATGCTAGTGAAATAGCTTTTTCGGCTATTGTATGTTACTCCACCTACACATATCATTAGATTTTAGTCGAGATGTGTTTGATAAACATTTAACGACAATTCAAACAAGAAATTTGTACACTTGATAATTCACATATAAAAATCGTAAAAACATAATACTTCATTATTTTCCTCATTCACTCAAATATATATTATCCCTTGCCAAAAAAAGAAAATTCGGGGAAACTAGCATTAGGAATAAAATAAAAAAAAGGAAGAGATAGTTACCTTATAGTGCAGTTCATAAAATTACATTACATAATTTAGTCAAGGTTTTCAGTGCTTACCTAAATTAGTTCAATTTCATGTCTTTTTCTATAATGAAACTTCACCATTGCTAATAATAGAATTCTATTAATGTTTCTTTCACAAACTCACATAAAAAAAGCCTTATAATTGCTATCTTCTACCATCGTTATAATATTTAAATTAGATAAGTGTACTTTTCTGAAATTTTTCCCAATAATATAACCATGGTTTAAAACTTTTTAATAGTTTTTGCTTGAAACTGTTTTTTTTTTCTTTTCTCTCAGGTAACCAATTTTTTAATTATTTTTTTTTTGGGAAGTAAAAAAATAAATATAAATATTTAGAAAATCTTTTAAATGATAGCAAAATCCCAAAATAATACATGATTAATACTTGCCTTTCTTGTGATTAGCCTCTGATCTACTATTGTCGTTTTATTCAATACCATTACCCCTGTCACATATTTTTCCGTTTCCTTCTCTACAAGGCTTCAATCTATTATCATTATCTACTTTGTTTTCTCTGTTTGTTCTTTTCTGCCATATTCGTGATAACTTATCCAATTACAACTTTATTGCTGATGCATCTATTTATTTTGTTGAAACTGGTAACATGTATTCTTCAATATTAAGGGTATGATGGCCACCTCCAAAAGTGTGCTTACATAGACAACTGATTACAAAAAGCCTAGAAAATCCACTATCTGTATTTCATCTACTATACATTGTTCTTTACACCAAAAACATAAAGTAGAAATGCATTTCCCTTTGATCTTCCTTTGAAAATTCTCTCATTCATCTACTTCCATATGGTCCACCACATGCAAGCTGGGACAGTTTTTCACCATCTCATCTGGCTTTTGCTGCCCCCCTTTTGATCCAGCAGCTCAATATATCAGCAGTGTGCTCTGGCATTGTCCAGCTTTCTTAGCCAAGGTAATGAATAAGGATCAAACTTGGGAAGTTACCTTGCAGTGAAGGAAGAGGTGGTTGTTTGTTTCATTTGTCTCCCTTACAAAGAGGGCATATGGAAGCTAAGTGAAATTTCCTTTTCTGTAATGCCTTATGGGTGAGACATGCCTTCCTTACTACTAGCCAAGAGAAAATTTTCACCTTAGTAGGTGCCATGCTTCTTCAAGTAGCTTTCCAAGGTCCTCTATCTCTTCTCGTCATCTCTAAAAGGCCCCTCTTGTAGACTTTGTTGATTGAGAATTTTCCATTAGTGTTGTGACTCCATTTGATGGTATCAGGCTAATTGGTGAAGGTCCCTATTCTGTAATTAGAGCAACCACTCTTTCAACCTCCCAATCATTCAAAAACCTTTTGGAAATTATGTTCCATCCTTAAGCTATCTAGATGTTCTCTATTGTGCTATTTTGTTGGTGCTGATGTTGAAGAGGCTGGGAAGAGCCACTTGCAGAGTGCCCTGACCATCCTAGTTATCTTTCTAGAAGAAGATTTTTTTGCCATTGCCAACTTGTAAGGTAATGTCCTTCCTTGGGTTGGTCCAGAAAGACCTGATTGTCCTCCATAGTCCAACTCCATAGGTGTCGGTGGACTCATCAGTGCACTATTGCCCATTTTGTCTATACTTCTGTTGTATTACATTCTTCCATAGGGCTGGTCGATCTTTAGCATGTCTCCACAACCATTTCTTGAGTAGGCTGCTATTTTGTAGCTTTAGGTTTTTAACCCCCATACGTCCTTAGTCCTTACTTTGTTGCACTATGTTCCATTTCACCCGATTGAAATCTTGATGCTCCCTTTTGCCATGCCAGAGGAAGTTTCTTCTCAATTTGTCTATAACTTAGAGTACTTTGGCAGGCATAGGAAAGAGAGACATCACATATACTATGTGAAATTAGGTCTTGGGCCTAACTCACACCCCAAAAGTTAGCTCAAAGGGAGGAGGATTGCCCAAGCCTAATAATGAGTCTACCCATCTTATTAACCACTAATGTGGGACTTTTTGTCATTCTTTAACACCCCACCTCACGCCCAGTGGGCGTGGGCGATTTTGATTTTTGGGGTAATTTTTGACTTTGGGCCCCCCAACATTGGATGAGATGGGCCCTGGCTCCGATACCATGAAAAATTAGAAGAAGAAGAAGAAGAGATATTGGGAATAGAATTATTGATTATTCCCTCAAGTTGATGGGATTAAATACTTGTTACATATTATGTAAATAAAGAAATAATAAAATATTACACACAATCTCCTAAATACTTAATTAAAGGGATTCAGGAATATCACAATCTCCTAAATGCTTCATTAAAGAGATTAGAGAATATTCTCATATCTGCCCATAATTAACAGTAATGAGTCAAGAGTACAGTGGTTGAAAAGTGGAGACAAGAACACAGTTCTTCCATCGGATGGCTATTTCCCACTAAAGATACTATTCCATTGACTTATTAGAGGTAGAAGGTCAAGTCATCACTTAGCTAGAAGCAATCAAGAGTGCCATTCAAAGCTACTACTAGAAGTTGTATAAAGAAGTTGAAGAGTGGTGACCTGATTTCAATATATAGGGTGCAAAAATCATTTAATTAGAAGATCAGATGTGGCAGAGGAACTTTGATGATGTAGAATAATGGGAGAACATCAAGTCATGTGCAATTGATAAGGCACCTGGCCTAGATGGTTGCAATATAGATTTGTTTCAGAGGAAGATAGTTAAGGGTGACATCATGGAGACAATACATTATTTCTATGAGCACCAAGCATTTGAAAGAAGTTCAAATGCTACACACAACCCTTATCCCTAAAAGAGCAGGAGCAATGGAACTAAGGGACTTTAGGCCCATTAGTCTGATTTCAGGAGTGTACAAAATAATTGCAAAAGTACTAGCTGAAAGACTAAAGAAAGTAGTGGAGAGACTGGTCAACAAACATCAAATGGCTTTTGTGAAAGGAAGATAGATTATGGATGCTGCCTTAATAGCTAATGAATGTATAGATGTAAGGATCAGGGGTGAGGTAGCTGGCTTGATATGCAAATTAGATATTGAAAAGGCTTATAACTATGTGAATTTGGGGCTATCTACGGAGTGTCTTGAAATATATGGGATTTGGGAAATATGGCTGAAGTGGATAAGTTTTTATATTAGAACTATTAGGTTCTCTATTTTAATGAATGGAGAACCTGGTGGTTTTTTTCCCTCTGAAATATACTTGCAATGGAAGGACTTAGCAGCATGATGAGAGTAGCAATTCATAACAACTGGTTAAGGGGTTTCAGAATTGCGGAGGGTGACCTAGAGATATGTCATTTGCTATATGAAGATGGCACTATCAATTTTTGTGAACCTGTGGTGGAGCAGGTTAACTACATTAGAGTCATGCTGGTGGTTTTTGAATCCATCTCTGGTCTAAAGGTGAATTGGAGGAAAAGCAGTATTTTCCCTATTAAAGAGGTCACAACATTCAGTCTCCTGCAATTGTGCTTGGATGTGGTGTGGATACTCTGCCCACTGTGTACTTAGGCATGCCTTTAGGCAGGAAGTTCAAAGAAGTAGAGATATAGGATAGAGTTATAGAGAAGTCTGAAATGAGACTAGCCAAATGGAAGTCACAATACTTATCTTTAGGGGGAAGGGTCACACTAATTAATTTAGTGTTTGGATTCCTTGCCCACCTATGTGATGTATTTGTTTCTCATCCCGGACAATGTGGTGGAAAACTGAACAAATTAAGAAGAAATTTTTGTGGAAAGGGAATAAAAAAAGGGGGTTATAATCCGGTAAAATGGGAAGCGACTCAATCTAGCAAAGGCCAAGAAGGACTAGGAATGAGGAATTCGAAGACCCAAAACAGTAGCCTTTTGATGAAGTGGCTTTGGAGATTTTGGGGAGAAGAGCCCTCTCTTTGGAAGCAAGCAATTATCCATTGGCGGAACCCATCGGCAGCCCCTTAAAGTTGACACCAATTTTCACTTAGACACCTCAAGTAGGCTTTGTTCATTTTAAACACCTCAAGTACGCCATGCTGTGTTATTTTGACACTTTTTTGGGAATAAACTAAAATTACAAAGTGTGTGTAATACACTTGAGGATGACATGGCGTAATGACAAATTAGAAGTTGACATGTGGCATTTGAGTGTAAAAATAATAATTTTAAAATAAATTATAAAAAAACAACTAGTAATTTTCAACAAAAATAAATAAATAAAATTACCTATTTTCTACCATCCCACCCCCCACCTTACATCACCCCATCCCATCAACCTTAGTTCCGCCTCTTTTGCCTCCCCAACCTTCCCACTATTTTTTGGCTCTTCTTTCATTTTATTTTTAAAAAAAAATTATAAGATTTTAATTCTTCTTTTTTTCTTTTTTTGTTATAAAAATTTGATTTTGAAAGCCATTTTACCGATAATGAGGTGAGGTTCTGACAAGTATGACATTCTTCTTCTATTTTTTTGAAAAAAAATGTGTGTTTTGTTCTAATAAATATTTTCAAAATTAGTGTGATGATTTTTTAAACTTTGTTCTTATAAATGTTTTTAAAATTAGTGTGATAGTTATTTTATTTTATTTTTTCATATTTTGTAAGGTTTTTCATCATGATTTTTTCATGGTGGAAGATGGAATAAGTGGTAGGGCTGAAGAGTGAAGAAGAAGAAGAATTGTTTTTAAAAAAATTCCAAATAAACACTCCCCACGCTCTCAAAATGGGTGCAGCACGCACAATGTGTCAAGTTAGTAGAAAGTGTCAAAATGACACAGCGGGACTCAACATGAGGTGTCTAAAATGAACGAAACCTAGTTGAGGTGTCTAGGTGAAAATTGATGCCAACTTTAGGGGGCCACCGATGGGTTCAACCATTATCCATTCGTATGGGCAAACCAACCCTTGTTGCTCAAATGAGGTAAATACTACATATGGGGTGGGCATTTGGAGGGCAATCAAAGCAAGGAAAACTCTAGGATTAGGATGGGCAATGGCCTCAAAACCAGATTTTGGAAGGACAATTGGCTAGGTGAAGCTCCACTGCAGGACAGATTCCCAGATCTCATGATGTTATGCAAGATTCCAGAGATAAATGTTGTTGAATGTTGGTCTAATCGTGGCTGGAATCTCAATTTCATAAGACACCTAAATGATTGGGAAGTGGAAAGGGTGGCTAGTTTGCTAAATGCTAAGTGAAGTGGAAATTTTTGCTGGAACCACAATGAAATCTGACAAGCTAAGGTGGAGACACACTACAAAAGGAAGTTTCTTTGTTAAAAAATAGTACAAGAGGGAGAATAGTGTTACGCAAGAGGAAGAGCTAAGGTTATGGAAGAATGTGTGGAAGAATATAGCTCCTACCAAGGTGAGATGCTTCACTTGGCTAGTAGTTAAGAAAGCATGCCTTACTCATGAAGTACTACAATAGAAGGGGAGAGTAGTGGTGACTAGGTGTTTTTCGTGTAATGAAATAGGAGAGACAAATAATCACCTGTTCCTACCTTGTAAGTTCACTGCTCAAGTGTGGAATCTGTTTTTCATTCTCACAACGACAATGTAGACAATGCTAATATGATGAACGGTTGGATTAGAAGAGGCAGAACCAAAATTCAGAAAAAATGGTGGAGGAATGAGGATAAAACCCTCATGCATATGGTGGACAATTTGGAATGAGAGAAATGGAAGGCTCTTTGAAGACAAGATCAGGTCCATTCATGATGTGAAAAGGAACTGCTTGGTAACTTTATTTTTTTGGTCTAAATGGAACTAATAGAGGAAGTAGAGGAGTTGGTTGATTCTATAGGTACTTTGTGAAGTTCAGATTTGAATCTCACTCCCTTGTAACATGTTTTTGATTATGGCCAGGATTTCTAATGTTGAAGAATATAACAATACTAATTCTCAAAAAAGTCGATTAAAATTAACCTGGCTCCTAAAGATAGATATTGTGCCTTCCACATCAATTTTCCCACTCCACATCTATTTATCAAATCTCATTGACATGATGTTAGATCCTAACGGCCTGTTTGGCCATGCGATATGAAATCATGATATGGAATTATGTGATGAAGTTGAAGTTTTGTTTGGACATGCAATTTGGACTTTTTATGTTTGTATGTTTTCTTATGAACAAAAAACATTCATAAGTTGTAAAACTATTAAAATTGTCACAATTCTTTATACAATCTTAACAAATTAGCAAAAGTTTATAAATCACATAATATACTATCACAAAACTATTCTATAAAAAGTGCAATATTTATTGATCAAACTTTAATTCAATAAAAAAATAAAATTGAACATAAGTTGTGGAGTCTTTAATATAATCCTCCCACATAGTATGGTCAATCTTCTCACGTTGAACTTGTATTTCTCGATCATATGATCGAGAAGATGAACCAACGTTATTACTTTGGGCCATTTGTTGGTCAATTTAGTTGGTAAATAAAATTGATCAAAAATAAAGAATTTAGTGAATATAAATGGTAAAGTAGGAAATGATTTAAAGTAATAATAAATTTTATGTTAGTGAGAATAATCGTTATATGAGTATAAATGGTTTAAAAAGTAATGATATAAATTATAACTTTTATTTACATATGAAATAAATGGTTAGTAGATATAAATGTGGGGTTGTTTTTACAAAATATAAACTTATGGGTCAATTTTTGTATTTGAAAAATCCCAAATCGTGATTTGAAATTTCCAAATCATGATTTTTGGAGAATTTGGGATTTCATCTCATGATATGAGATCATGAGATGAAATTAGAGTGAAATCACATGTCCAAATGCTGATTTCATCGATATGAAATCACATGTCCAAAAGCCTACTAAGTATGAGCAGATTCGTTCTCTGTACTACACCTAAATCCAACCGTTGTTTTTCTACTATCTAAGAGCCCTAAAGGGAGAGTACCACCCAATATCACGAGTAGCATAAGTTGTTTCAAGTGAAGTGAGATTTTTCCACCTCGAGCACCATAATGTTTGGAGTTGTAAAAGATATTTGAAGATTATGTGCGACTGCTACAAAATAGGTATAATCACAGGAGAAGAAACTATCACTAGTAATTTCTTAGGTGTTATAGACTGCTTGTCGATGTTTCCAAAAGGATAACACTCCACAATAAGCTATTTCCCCCCTTTCTTTTGGTTGATAAAAATTTGTTCAAGTATTGGATTTTATCCTCAATGAGTTATTGAATAACTTGCCTAGTAGCTAATCATCTATCAGTGCTATTCCCAATATCTCAATCGAATTTGTTATCTTTTTAGGCACCTATCCCATCATAACCCAATAGTCGATTCACAATGTAATGGAAGATGATTCACGTCCTCACCCGCCTCCTTACACATGTAGCACGAACTGACGCGGACAACCTTCTGCTTTGTAAGATTTCCTGTTGTTAAAATCACCCTTCTAGTGGCTAGCATAGTGAAGAAGCACACCTTCTTTGACTCCTTTGGAATCTAGATGACATCATATGGAAAGCATACTCCTCCCCAACTAGAGGCTTCTCATATAAGGACTTTACATAGAACACTCCAATATTTCCCAAGCCCTATCGCCAAGCATTAGGGTTATCAACCTGATTGACTCGTCTATGTCGTATGGCTAATAATCTTGAACTCAATCACTTCCCAATCATGAAATTCCCTTCTAAATCTCAAGTCCCAAAAAATATCTCCCTATCTTCCTAATATGTTGAACTGTCAAGTCTATTTGGCAAGATATTCCGTACAAACTCTGGAATTCATCTTTCAAAATCATGTCCTCAAATTTTACTCTCCTCCCATTTCCGACCTTGAATGAGATATTTTCCCGAAAATTATCTCACCCCTTCATGATATTTCTCCACAACCCACAACCGAAAGGCAAAATGAAAACTCTAGTTCTCCAGTCCCATACCATAACCCCATTTTTATCAACTATCACCCCCCTCCACTATGCTTGTACCTCCACCCCGAACCTCCATAACCTAATAAAATTGTTAAAAACCTTTAAATCTTTAACTCCCAACCCTTCCCTTTTTTTAGGAGATGTGACTATCTCCCAACGCACCAAATGAAACTCTCTTACCCATCCGTCGCATCCCATAGGAAATTTCTCTGAATCATTTCCTACTTTTCAATGACCGAAGTTGGAGCAAGGAACAAAGACAAGTAGTAAGTGGGGATGCTCGGCAATATGCTCCTAATAAGCATTTCTTTTTGCCTTTGGACAAATATCTTTTCTGCCACCTTACTAGTCTCTTCTCAACCCTTTGAAGAATCGAATTCCACACCGTTTGATCCTTGTTCGTAGCATCTAAAGGTACTCCAAGATAGGTTGTTGGAAGGGCCCAAACCCTACAATTCAAAACTACACCGAGTGATCCAATGGTATTCACCTCCCCGACAAGAATAATCTCACACTTCCTCAAATTAATTTTGAGGCCTGAAACCAAGTAAGGACTTGGCTTAAGTAATCCAATCGAGTCTCACTACATCACATAGATCAAAGTATCATCCACAAATAACAAATGAGACACTGAAACGGTCCCTAAACTTTCAACTGCAATATTTAAATCCTTCAAGTAACCCCCTAAAACACTTCTATCCATCATCCTACTCAAAGTTTCCATAACAAAAATAAACATCGGCGGTAGGGGATCCCCTTGTCTCAAACTCCTTGAGATCCCAAAAAAACCACAGGGATTACTATTTACCACAACAAAAAATCTCACCGTAGAGATACAAAAATAAATCCATTTCCTCCACTTCTCCCCCAAACCAATTTGTAGCATAATGAAATCTAGAGATCTCCAATTCATATGATCGTAGGCCTTTTCAATGTCAAATTTGCACAACACAAATGTCACTCCTTGCTTTCTTGTAGAATCTACCACTTCGTTTGCCACCAACACTACCTCCAAAATCTGTCTACCTTCCAGAAAAGCATTCTGCAAAGTAGAGACAGTTTCGTCCAATTCCTTCTTTAGTGTAATGGAAAGCACCTTAGAAATGATCTTATAGATGATTCCTACCAGACTAATAGGTCTATAGTCCTTCATGTTCGAAGCTCCAGCCGTTTGGCGATGATGACTATGAATGAACCATTCATACTTTTCTTGAATTCACCTTTATCTTGAAACTCAACAATTGTATCCATCTCATTGGTTTTGACCGTATTCCAACACTGCTGGACAAAAGACAAGAGAAACCATCAGGACCAAGCGCTCGTGTATTCATGTCTCATGCACATGCACATGCACTAGTGGTGGTATCAAATGGTTGAAGAGGCTACAAAGAGTTGTTTTATAAGATACAAAAGATGGAATAAACAAGTTATATATGATGCAACGGGAGGTGGTATCACATCTCTTAAAAGGTTTGGTGTGCTCGAGTGATAGATCTGTTGGAAAGTGGCTTTGGAGGTTCATCTATTGGATATAGGCTCTGTGGAGGCAAGTGATAACACATGACAACAAGAATGGGGCTGGGGGACTAGAAACATTTTATTACCCTATGGATGTGGACTTGAGGATATATCATGAAGAGAGATGAAGTTTAGCAATCACATCACTTTTAAAGTTGGCAGTGAAATAGTTCAAATTTTGGAAGGATAGGTGGTGTGATGATGATATTGTGATAATTTCTTTCTTACTATCGACAACATTTTGGCCAAAAGGATATGATGACTCATGAAGTTTAGAAGCCAGGACATAAGACGACATATTTATTGGGATTTGAAGTTCAGGAAAAATCCACAAGATTGGGAGAGATAAATTCCAAAACTTGATGAAATGTTTTGTAAACAAAACATCACACAGTTGGAAGAAGGCACTCAAGAATTGGGATGGACGGTGGGATTGTTCTAGGCGAATTCCTAGTACCACAGGTTACCTAAAAGAAAGGATACAGGTTGGGGGACCTCTTTGTTTAGATTTCTAGTGAGCCAAGGGAGGTTTATTTGTTTTTTTACTGGCAGTAATGAGGGTATTTTTTTGAGATAGGTAAGGCAGTAAGGGTATTCTGATTGCCGAAAATCTAACTGAAAAAAACAGCTATGTTTCTAGTGCTTTATATGCAAACGATTGACAAGAATTAGTGCACTGCCTGTCGCAAGTTAGTTGTGGTACTGCCATATGGTGGACAGTGCTGAACCTTTTTGGTATACCATAGTTGATGCCTACCTACTATTAAGGATGTAATGCACAATTAAACATTCAGAAGAAATAGAAGAAGATGCACATGGATGCTCTTCCTTTGACCCATGTGGGTACTTTGGAGATTGAATAGGATAGCACTTTTCTTTTTGTGAATTATTGGTGTACGCACAAGGTCACCTTTAGTTTAGCTGAATTCCTACCTTGGTTTTCACATGACCTCAGTAAAATAATTAATTTATAGAAGAATTTCAGAATATAAGAAAGGACTCTAAAGCATGGACATAGACATGATCAGTCACAACTTGAGAATAAAGACACATTTTAAATTAAGGAACATTTTTTTTGGAATCAGGTAACAGTTTGTATTCAAGCCAGTACTTAGGTAGTACGGAAAAACCATATTTACAAGAGTGAGATTAGATACAAAGTATGCCAAAAATTAATCAAACCTAAATGGTAGCTAGCACATCTAGGATTGATTCTGTATCCCCATAGTACAATTTAGTACACCAAAAGCAAAATAACAAAATACAATATAGCTTTATCTTTGTACTGAATTGCACCTATCCTCAAAACATCTATCATTTCTTTCTTTCCAAATTATCCACTATGTTACTAGCTCCAGCTCCAGCTTCCTCCCAACTAAAAAGAGTATCAACAATCTTGCTTGGCATTGCCCATGCTATGCCCCTAAGATTGATGAAAATCTTCCATAGCTGATCTGTGATACTACAGTGTAGGAACTAGTGATTCCTTTTCACATAAGAAACATCTTGAGCATAGTGATATCTTCCTCTTAATCAAATTCTCATGAGTTAGGACAACTTCTTTAGCTAGAAGCCAAGTAAAACATGCAACCTTATAAGGAATCTTGGTCTTCCAAATCTGTTTGCAAGTCTAAAAAGTATTCATTGGTTCTATCTGATTCAACAACTTATACTCTGTGTTGACTTTATAAAGTCCTGAAGGGTGTCCATTCCACCACAAACAATCTACACCTTCTTGCATCCCTTGAAAGCTCTCTAGTTGTTTGTATAGTTCAACCACTCTTGGGATCTCCCAATTATTCATCCCTCTTCTGAATCTCATATCCCATCCATGTTGAGTCCACATCTCAGCTTCTGTATTGTGTTGATTTTGGGCAAGGTCAAAAAGATTCGGGAATAGTTCTTGCAATGACCTTGTCCCTATCCATTTAACTTTCCAGAACCTGGTCCTGACTCCATTGTGCACTCTGGTCATTGAGTGTTTTTTAAGAAAAGGCCAAAAGGCCCTGATGGATCTTCACAAACTGACCCCATATGGAGTGGTGACCTCCTTGGATACCCAACAATCTTCTTCCCCATACTTGCTTTTTGTTATACTATCCCATAGGGTTTGAGGCTCTTGTGCATATCTCCAAAGCCATTTGATCTTCAGGGCATTGCACGGGTCTTTTAGATTCCTATTCCTGATGCCAAGCGCACTTTGTTTCTTACTCATAATAATGTCCCTTCCATTTGACTAGGTAGAAAGCTCTTTTTTCCTTGTTTCCTTGCCGTAAGAAGGACCTCATGATCTTGTCTAGTCTCTGAACAAGATCTGAAGGAATTTGGAAAAGTGATAGCATGTAAGTTGGTAGTGCATCTAAAACTGCATTTACTAGTGTGAGTCTTTCCTAGAGATAAATACTGAGACTTCCACTTGGTCAATTTTTTCTCACACTTTTCCAGTACAGAGTCCCATATCCTTTTTGACTTTGCTCCCAGGGCATACCCAAGTAGATAGTGGGAAGCCTTCCCACTTCACCTCCCAGTATTATGGCTAGCTACTCCATATTAGGCACATGGTTTTGGGGTATATGTAACTAATTCTCCAATTAATGTGGAGACCTGAAATGGCTACAAACAGGATTATAATCACTCTTAAATACTTCAGCTACTCTTCTTCTGCATCACAAAAAATTAAAGTGTCATCTGCATATTCAAGGTGGGTGATCTTCATGCTTAGGTTGTTGTTTCTGGCCACTTCAAACCCCTGTATCCACCCACTGGAGTTAGCCACCTTAATCATATTATTGAGTCCTTCCATGGCCAGAATGAAAAGGAATGGGGACATGGGATCTCCCTTTTAGGCCACCCATTAATGAGAATGGAGAACTTCACAGTCGATATACAGGACTTCACCTAGTTGATCCATTTTTCACCAAAACCCATTTGCCTTAAGACTGAAAGTATAAACCCCCAATTGACATGATCATAGGTTTTCTCAATGTCCAGCATCCCAGAATTTCCTTGTGTGATTCTTGAATCTACAGCCTCATTAGCTATCAATACTGTATCTATTATCTGTCTTCCTCTAATGAAAGCCATCGGTTGAGAATGTACTAAGGAATCCACCACTCTTTTCAATCTCTCTGTTTGTACCTTTGAAATCAGTTTGTAGAAGCTCCCAACAAGGCTTATTGGTCTGAAATCTATCAGCTCCTTAGCCCCTTTCTTCTTTGGGATCAAGGCTATGTAAGTGGCATTAAAACTTTTTTCGAACATTTCCTGGGCATGAAAATTGTGGAAGGCCTCCATTATGTCATACTTCAAAACCTCCCAGCACTTAATGTAAAGACCCATTGTGTATCCATCAGGGCCTGGGGCTTTGTCAGGTACACACAACTTGAGACAATTATACACTTCATGCACATCAAACTTCTCCTGTAAAGCTGCTTTCTCTATTTCTGTAATAGATAGTGAGGCAGTTGTTGATAGTTCCTGCTGGTCTCTAATCTTCCTCTTCATTGTATAACTTTCTGTAGAATTTAATTATTTCCTCTTTGATTCTTGTTGGCTCAGCTATAGTTTCCCTTTGCACTTCAAGTTGGTCGATGTGATTGTATTTCTTGTGGGCATTTGCAACTTGGTGAAAAAACTTAAGTGTTTTTGTCACCCTCCTTTAACCACAGGGCCTTTGATTTCTGTCTCCATGCACTCCTCATTTTTTTGAACTTTTTCAAGCTCCAAGAAAATATTAGCCTTCTTAGATGACTCCTCCTCTGTCAGAGGCCTGATCTCTAGAATGGAGTTTAGCAGTGCCATTTCACTAAGCAGTCTAGACTTTTATAGTTTCAGATTCCCTTGTTCACTCCTACTCCACTCTTTTGAGAAACACTCCTACTCCACTCTTTATGCTTACCTTTGAGGGCTCAGGCCTTCTAGTGAACTCAAATAAACTCCACCATTCTCTAACCTTGTCCACAAAACCTTCAAATGTCAACCACCAATTTTGGAATTTGAAGTAGGATTTTGTTAGTTACCGGCTACCACATTAAAGTGCAATAGGGTATTTGTTTGATATCTCTGAAACACTCGTCCCATTTAGAAGAAAAGATGATCCTATCTATTCTTGAAGCAAGTTGTCCCCTCTAAACTATTTATACGAGCAGCTTTCAAGTTGTGTATCAATCAACTCCATATCCTCTATGAAATCTAAAAATTCTTGCATTGCCGAGGATCTCCTATTGCAGTTCCTTTTCTCAAGTTGGAATATACAAACATTGAGATCACCACAAATTGCCCAAGGACCCTCTAATAAGCCTCTCACAACCCCAAATTCACCCAAACTAGTCTCCGTTCTACTTTGCCATTTGGTCATAGACACCAGTTATATGGCATGAGAATTCCTGTAAAAGTGCTTCAAATTTACATGTTAAAGAGTAAGCACCAATCTGTAGTACTTCACCCTTCCACACTCTGCTGTCCCACATCATAATTATCCCTTATCTAGTGCCACTAGCTTATAGAGTGCAAACCTTGTCCATCTTCCTCCCCCAATCTGATTGATATGGTCTTGACAATCCCCCCCCCCCACCATATCCCTAAAATTCAAAGGAAAACTTACATAGATATGCAATATTAAGAAAATATTTACCATCTATAGCAATAATATTTTTTTCACTGAACACTTATTATACATTTATAATACAATTTTAATACATATTACAGAGAACAATTTATAAAACACATATGATACAAATTTTATTGATGGATAATACATTTATTACATATTTTAGTACATTTCTAATACATTGTTTCAATTTCTTACTAAACAAGCATAATATATTTTAAAACACTTATAATACATATATTGTATGCATAATTCACTTTTAATACACAGTGCAGATTATCATAGTATTGCTATAAATGGTAATAAATAAAAAATATCACTAAAATAAGTAATTATTTATTAAAAAGTACTCATCCAAGTAGTTTTTCCAAATTCAAATTGCCCTCCCCAACGTGACTTTGAGACCTCCAGTCAACAGCTGTCAGCAGATCTGCTGAGCCTGTAACTTTGTAGCCTCCAAATACCCGTTGGGTAAATTGATGTAACAATCCTCTGTCTTCCTCCTCATATCTCGTCGGAAAAGGCATCGGCGACTTCACAAATCTAGGTTTTCTCTCCACCAAGACAGGTATGAAAAAAATATGCCTTTTTTGAAATTTTAACTTCGCTTTGGATGTTCCAACCGTCTCCATTGATTTCAATTCGAGCCACTTTAGGTAATTTTCCAGCTGTCTCCTCTTTTGTTGATTTCCATCCACCACTGAGATCTCCTATTTGCCTGAAGATTTCGTGCGACCATAGATGCAAAGGGAGCCCTATCACTTGATCCATGTCGATTTATTCTCCTGCTAATGTGGTAAACACCCTGCTGTAGGGTTCCACCATTCCAGTTTACCCTAGATTTTTCTCCAGGTCCAAACCCCTTGCAGGACATGCGCAGCCATGTTCCTGTTGGGGAACTCGAAGAGAAACATGTTTCCTAGTGTCTCATAAATGTTGGTCCCAAAAACTTTCTTCCATGTTGATGAATTCCACTTCCTTACATCAGAGAGGGTAGGCATCTCAGAGTCAAAAGTGCCAATGATGCATCTTCCGTGAATACCTCTGTCGTGATCGGATGTACTAGGTTTGGTTCCATTGACTAAGTTAATTTCTGCCTTTTTGTAGTTATGCATTTGTAATCTCCAACTACCTTTGCATACGGATAGTTAATGTCTAAATTCATGCATGGAGCTTTTAAGAGCACTGCAGAGGGCTCATTAATGAAGTTACCCATCTTAGCAGCTACGTCCCTCCATCCAGCATTGAAAGCTTCTGGCAGGGTTACGACTGCTCTATCCATTCCTTTGAGAGATAAAATACTCATGTACCTACCATGAGCATTAAACTTTCTTGTTCCAAAGTCCTTAGCCATCTGGTCCTTTATTTTCCATCTTCTCACAACATTATTGTTGTCAGTCGATGCTTCTTTCAGGATATAACATATCCACTCCATCACCTTTTTGCTGAGGGTTATTCTGTTCATCCTGTTCCTGCTTTTTTCCACCCAGTCGAGCCAAACTTCCTCGCTAGACATTCATCCAGTGATGTCATAAGACTTGAAAGCAGCTGTGAAATATACCCTGTTTTCCCCCCGTTTTTATGAAGAAAATAGCTATCACAGAAGGAGATAGCTGTAGAGACAAGAAGGAAATTGGTGGTTCTCAGGCGACCCACCAAATAAGAAAGTTTCTCTCTCTCCTAGAAAGTAGGAGAGAGGTTTTGGGAAATGTGCTTGAGAGCATTTGAATTACTCCCCAATCAAGTTATTTGACTATTTTAAATTAGGGAACATACTACCATTAGTACAATATTTTTATGTTTTTGTTTAATTTAAACATATAGCTTGGAGTTGATATTTATTAGATAACAAATCATGAAAAACATATTTCATCTGAGCAATGTTATAAGGTGGCATACTTCTCATAAAAAATTAGGGGCTACCAAACAATCTAATATAGGAAACAGTCTGCACATTTTGTAAGAATTCAGGAAGGCTGATGTGTAAGTCAAGGATACAAGTCTGAGGAGAAAACGGGATCTTCATCAAAAAATAAAAAAAGTACATGTGAGTGTCTGACGTGTGTCCTCTTATGTGTTATTTGTATTGGTGTTTAGGCCATACAACCCATATATTACTATATTTGGGTCTTTTCATACAAAGGTCGATTCCATTGTTTTTAAATGGTATTAATATCACTCAACAACACCTTACCCAGATTAATATCACTCATCTATAGAATTCAGTAGAAATTTCTTTCAACTTTACATGTGTATTGAACAGTCTTAATCTCAAGATGTAGGGTTGATCCAAGGAAAAAAAGGAGTCTAGAATCTTCTTAAAGTGCTTCTTTTGTGTTTTGTGCTGATGTTCTCGTTTTGGGATGCACTAAGTTTCTTGTGTCCTTGGTCGATCGGTTAGGATTACACAACCTCTTTTTCTGTTTAGACTGACTTCATCATGGATAAAGCTGTCAAAATGGGCTGGCCCAACCTAACCCAACCTTAACGGGCTAGAGAGTTAAATGGGTTAGGACGGGCTGACCCTTTTAATTAAAGGGTCTATAAAATAGCAGCCCAACCCAGCTCTAAGCGGGCCACGGGTTGGGATGGGTCGGCCCTTCAACTAAAAAATGGACAATATTGACCTCTTAGAAAAAGTATCGAACGTTGATGTCTGATGAACACGACATTAATACATGCAGAAATTCATTCATGAATTACACACACTTCAGTGAATATTTACAAAACAACATAATAGCCAAGATACAACATTCATAAGATTCATCCGAGCAAAAAACATTACATGATCACTTTTTTCATTAACAAGACCGCAAAGGAGAAATGAAAAATAGGCATAAAAACAAAAGTAGAAGAGGTCAAAAATTCATAATCATAATAACTTCAATAATATATATATATATTGAATATTTTTAAAATTCATAGCCCACGGGTTGGTCTCTGAGGCTCGCGGATTTGGCCTATGAGGCTAGCGGGCCAAATAAAACTGAACCAAAAAGCCTCATTCCTAAATGGGCTGAAAAAATTAAACCCAACACCACTTAATTCAAGGGTTGGGTTGGGCCAGCCTAACGAAACAAGCCCATTTTGACAGTTCTAATCACGGAGGTTCTGCCACAGACATTTACATTGGCAAGAGTTTTTATTGATATATTTCTTCCTTGTAGATGTATCCAAGTTCTGGAACCTTTGGCGCTTGAACACCTCTTAAGATCAGGCTTTTCTACTCAACAAGAACTTGTAACAACTTTACCACAGCATACCCCTTTGATTGAAGGTGCTAACGAGAGTTGCAGAATTTCTGATTCAGATGGAACAAGAGAGAGGGTAGATGGTGAGAACTCTTATTATATCATGTGGGAACAGTGGTTAGTTTTGAAGGAAAGATTGTATATGGTATTCTTTAGACTCACAGAGATCCATTTGGAGATCTTGCAGGAAAAAGAACCCACATAGATTCTGATGTTCAAGCTTCCGGATTTGAGGACGGTGAAACAAATACAGAGAGAGTCCAGCCTTTTGGTCAAGAACTGGATGCTGAAACATTGACTGATGTTTCTGGCAAGGTGGCTATTGGTGTTCAGTTTACTGAAGGAGGTGATCAAGAAGCTGTGGACGATTTAAAGCAAACATCACCAAGGGTTTAGTTATACTGCCGATTCCTTGTTCGGTATTTTTTGTTTTAGTTGGAAGTTGCGGTTTTATGCTGCTTTTGAATGTCTCTTATTGGAAGTTCTTTTCCATATAGTTTTAGTAGAAACAAGTTTGATAGTATCTAGTCTTTCCAGGTTGGAGGTTCTCAAGACAAGGCAAAGAAGTTCGTCCCCTGCTGCTGATTCTAGGGGTGGAAGCAAAAGATTAGCAATGAGATGTGAGTTTTTTGCCAAGGGTTGGTGCATCAAAGGAAGCTCTTGTAGATTTCTTCACATAAAAGATCATGTGACTTGCCATGATAAGGATGGTGGTCTAGATGAGACAATGATAAAAGGCAAATTTGCAGATGACAAAGGTAATCCTGAACCGTAGTCCTTTAGGATTTTGTTAGCGTGCTTTACTTTGATATTGTGAAACCTTGCTTAACTAATTGGGACGAGGTTCCTTATTACCCATAGGTTTGGAAGAGAGTGGCAAAAGATCAGTGCTGGATGGTTCTTCTGATTCAGTACAATCAGTAGTTCAATCTGGAGAAAATCTGAAATTGAGAGGTGAAGAGGAATTGTGTATGTGTAAGGATGGACCTTCGTCCACCCCAGACGTCAGTAGAGAGAGTCTTGGATGTAAACCGTGCTTGGCTGGTTATAGGACCTCTTTTTCACCATTACTCAAAGATGGCTCTTTACATAATAATATCCTCCATGATGGAAAGCTTGGCTCAGTCCTGTTATCTGACAGTTACCAAAATACTGTAGTTTCCCCTTATGCCTCAGGTTTGGACGATATGAATTATAATAGGAACCGGTCTGTGTTTGAAAATCATGGTTTGCGAGTCTTTAATGACTCTGTAGATAGGTTGTCTTATCATTGTTCTTCTTCGCGGAACATACATGCCTTTGATGATCAAAAGCTTTTGGATTCTAGCCAAGAATATTCTTCTTCTAGAGCCTCTTCTTTGCAGCATAAGTCTTCAGCATTTCCTAGTTCCAAAACTGAACTTTCTCGGATTGATTTATCAAGGGACACACGACACTCATCTGAATATAGAACTATGGCGCCTTTTGACGATTGGGAGCCATCTGTTCCTTTTCGACCATCATTCTTGCTTAGTCAAATTATCGGATGTCCTGAAAGTCTATATGATCCTATTCGTGATAGTATTGATCAAAGTAATGTAGGAGATGGGCCCTCAAAATTGTCTTCCTCTGGAAAAGGAGGGCCTGTATTAACCAAGGATATGCAGGCAAATGCTGATCCAGTTTCAACAGGAACCTTGGGTCCAGAACAGAGCTCCAATAAAGTTCCAATATCTGGTCATATCTACCCCAGGGATATATTGCCTGACAACCTGTCCGAGAAAAATTTGTCTACGAATGAAACAGATACAGCAGATACAGCAGTTGCACATCAGGAAAACAATACCTCTTCAAAAGAAGAGAAGTATTCAAGATCTGCTAACCTCAGAGGTGCCACAAAAGCAGATAAACAATTATCTACTGAACTACTGCGCAGCAGGCCCAGAAAGAAGACACAATCAGAATCTGAGAGGCTCAGACATGGAAATGAAATTGATATTGACTGGAAGACAGACCAATCTGTGAACAAAGAGTCTAGAGCTTTGAAGCATTTTCATGCTGCTCTTGTGGAATTTGTTAAAGAACTATTAAGTCCAACTTGGAGTGAAGGTCTCATGAGTAAGGATGCTTACAAGATGATAGTCAAGAAGACAATTGATAAAGTTGTCAACTCTTTGCATCCCAATCAGATTCCTAGTACGGCTGAATCAATCAGACATTATCTTGATTTATCTAAGCAAAAAGTTGCTAAGCTCGTTGAGGTGAGTCATGCTTCGAAAATAATACCTATGCTGTAAAGAGTACAGTCCATGTGAAGTCTGTTCATCCCTAATTTGACAAGTAATTTGTGTTTGCAGGCGTACGTGGAAAAATATTTCCAATCCTGATAATATTAAATGAGCTTTGGTCAGCATAAGGGGTGTGTGGATATATTTGGAAAATCCTTAAATCAGTTATGCTAAGCATATTGCCAACAATAGCGAATTGGTGAAGCACAATTTTGTGAGCCTAATCTGCTACTTCTAGGGGTTAGAATGAAGACTTGGAAACCATTTATTTTGTGTACGGATTTTGTCTGTTTAGATAGGAACTTTTCTGCTACCTTTATGGGTTGAAAGAACTTTTTCTTTGAAATTATGGGTTGAAAGAATTTTTCTGTTGTGTTTACTGAGTTATTGCACTTGTGTCCTAACTGAAGTCAACTATTGTATTGTAACTTCTCATCGGGGTTGTAGCAAAGTCAGTTCCTAAAAGGGTCTTGGTGGTTCAGGTTGTTAGAGTATTGAGTGTTGTTAGTTTAAAATGTTAAAATAAGTTAAAGGTTTTGAGCTAGATGTCTCGTCGGACAAATATTATATTTGTATGCATTTGGCACCTACAAATAGGTGTCATTTATTGATCAAATTATCAAGTCATCAATATATCTGCTCTCTTTCTCTTGTTCTCTGATCACATAGGTTTCAATAACTTCTGTTTTCATTCTTCTTACACACAAGGGTATCATGGTCTATTCCATTGGCTTATGGCTTTTACTTTGAGATGGTTTTAACCTAAGAAAATACACTGAAATATGTTTAAAAAACTTACCTTCTGCCTATGGCGCTAATAAATATTCAACTAGTAGTTCTTTAATGGGGACTTGGGCCAATGAAAAGGTTATTTGAATTTGGTTGTACATAACTTATGAAAATGTAATATGATGCAGATAGCTCTTTAGATTTTTTTTAGTTACCTCTCAGGCTAGAGTAGGTAGGAGCTGAGTTTTTGGAAGGTTCCTGGATATAGAAATTTCAAATAAACTTGCAAGGATCCTGATGTAATCACTGCACAATCTTTGTGCTTCGTTTGTTTATAAAATGCTCATTCATCTGAAAAGAAAATGTAGATAACTTATAATACTTTTTCTTTGTATTTGCATATAATTTTTGTTTGAGATGAGTTTAATTGGAGAAACATGCTCCACGAGGATTCATATAGCTGGCCCCAACTGATTTGGGATTGAGGCGTATTAGTACATGTTGTTGTAGTGGGAATAGCTGTATGTTGATGTATCAAAGGCTAAAAGCGAAAAAAATTCCCACTGTAGTTGCCTTCTTGTTGGAGCTATAAGCGCAAAGCAAAAATGATGCTCAACTTCAAGGCTTAAATGCGCCTCAACTGTGCCTTCGTTAACACCCATTTTGATACTGAGTATGAAGTGTTTTTGACATTTTGTCTTTTTATATTTGTATGCATAACTATGTATACACAAGTTGATGGATCTTATAGCATTGGCTAGGCGTTCCTACATTGTTGAGTGAGGAATCTGTTGAGACCATAGCTATATGCTTAGGCATTGACTTATGAATTTGGAAATTATCTATGATGTAGAGCCAAAAAGAGAAAGAAGAGAGAAAGTATCGGAAAAATAGACAGAGAAAATGATTGGAGAAAGAAATGTAGAGAAAATGAATAAGAAAGAAATGGATAGAGATCAATTTATCAAATATTATTCATCAAGTGTATAGCAAACAAAGTTTGTAAAGATCCTATCTATAAAGTAGGAACTCTGAATTTGGAATTTCTAAAATAAAGAAAACCCTATCTATAACTAGGAGATAAAAACACCAATAGATAAAAGCTCACATCTCGCTAAAAGATGAGAGAAAAATCTCATCTTAAAAATAAGATTATCTTTACTAGATAAACCTAAAAAATATCCAGATGATCTATATAATTCTCCTATGATGATTGGAAAACCACATCAGATATTGTTGCTTTTGCAACTCTTCGAAGATTTGAACCACTAAATGTTGTAGTTGAGATTAAAAGATGAAGAAGTTCATTAGGAGTTGAGATTCCGATGGAACTTGCAAGATTGGGAGGTCACATAGTTCCAGACTTCGATGGAGTTGCTTAAAAAAATGAAGTACGTTACAGGGCAACCATGATGTACTTTCGGTTAAGTCCTATTATGGGAATCTTTTGAATTGGAAGGAGTCTATTTTTCCATATCTCGCAGTGTGGATCCCCAAAGTACCGAGAAAGGTGTTTTTTTCCCACTTGGCTAGTTGTGAAAGGGATAATATTGATGGCCAAGAACTTAAGGAAGAGGAGGCTTACATGCGTTGGTTGGTGTTTCATATGCGAAAATTAGGGTGAAGATGTCAATCTCCTCCTTTTATATTGCCCGGTGGCGTTTAGTTTGTGGTGGGAGTTACTGCATTGATTTGGTCTTCGATGGGTGATGCCAGGCACGGTCAAAGAAGTACTGTTTAGCTAGACCTTTCAAGGGCGGAATAGAAGACATAGGGCGTGGGATGTGGCTCCACTAGCATTTATGTCGACTATTTGAAGAGAACAATATAAGAACTTTTAACAATATAGTAAAGGACTGTACTCCTAAAGAATAGCTTTGTATCTTTGATTTCTTTTTGGTGCACCAATGAGGTTACATTAGGTATAGAAGATCAGGTGTTGCTCCTAGAAAGTCATATTTTTTGCAAGATTTTTTTGCTTTTTGGTATACTTCTTGTATGTAGGTATTTTATGCCCTTTGTTTATAAAAAAACTATTACTTGACTAAAAAAAATGTTGTAGTTGATTCTTCATTGAAATAAGTTAACCAGCGTAATATGGCTGAAATATTCAACCTCCTGATGAGTACTCAAGAGTGGAGCAAGATTATAAATCGAAACTATGAATACAAAATTGATGTGGTACTTGAACCTGCTGTCCGGTAGATTCCTTCTAATTCTAAGTCCAATAAGCTCCTCCTGTTATCTTGGATGTTTTGTACTATAATCTCCTTTTACTTTTAGATGGACCTTCATAGGGTGGAAGAGAAGACACAGGGCATGGGCTGTTGCTCTGCTAGCAATTGTGTGGACTGTATGGAGAGAGAAATAGGAGAATTTCTGATAGCATAGGGAAGGGTTATGTACATCTAAGGAATAGCCTTTTATCCCTTATTTCCTTTTGGTGCGGCCATGAGTCCTTATAGGTATAGAAGATTGGGTATACTCACTGTATGCGGGTGGTTTATGCCCTTTGTATACTCTGCCCTTTGTTTATAAAATCATATAGATTGAGAAACAGTTCCTTTTGGCATGAAATAGCAACATACCCGGTGTAATCTCACAAGTGGAGGGTGGTGTGTACAACTGTACTCATGCCTTACCCCTACCTTGTGAAGGTAGAGAGGTTGTTTATGATAGATCCTCGATTCAAGTAAAGCATTTCAAAGCATGTATGAAAAGGGAATACACTACAAAGAAGTCATGATGAAAATAATGAAGAAAAGAACAGAGGCAAGAACAAGTAATACGATGTGCCAACAACAATTTAGACAACGCTCAACTACCTACTAACCTTCTACCCTAATCCTCGACCTCCATATCCTTCCACGTAGGGTCATGTCCTCAGTAAGCTGCAGGTGTGCCATGTCTTGGCTAATCACCTCTCCCCAATGCTTCTTCGGCCTACCTCTACCTCTCCTCGGACTCGTTTGATAATGTAAGCCTCACCATTTTTTCTCCATCCGCATATGACTACACTTCTTATTCATAGTTATTCTGATATCATGTTTAGTACCTCTTATTCATAAAGTCTTGTCACATAACTATTTTTTTTTTGTGTCTATTATGTGTTTCCTGTACTTTATGTATTTCAAAATGTTAATTTATTTTTTGATAAAGCAAAATGTTAATTTATTACACGCTTTTCTTCGTTAAAACCATAATTTAACTGTGCTTTGTGCTTAGGTTTAAAGCTAACTGTAACAAGGAGATGCAACTTAAATGTAAGTGACCCTCTCACGCTCTAAATCTAGAAACTAAAAGAAGCGATTTTCCTGTTAATAATTATTTTGATATCACTGACTTGAGTGCGTGTTCTCTTAACAGTTTCAGTAGCAGATTGAAAATAAGAAGTACTCTTTGTGTTAGTTGAGGTACTTGGAAACACTGCTGCTGCAAAGTGCTCAGCGTATCACACTAAGGACTCTCTCTACTTCTGCTTTCAGTGTCTCTGCTTATTCTTTAGTCCGTCTTCTGGTTTGGTGCTCCTATTCCTCATTCCACTGTTCTTTTATGTCATTGTGTTCTTCTTTTTTATCTGTTTCCACACCACCTATGTTCTATTCTCTTAGACTCGTGAATCTTCTGCTTCTTCATCTATTTTACTCATCTCTTCTATATGCTCAATTTTTAATTTACAACAGTTTTGGGAAGCACAAACATAGAACTTACCTGCTGGAATCTATTGTCTAGCTGGTGATTTTGAAACTTAGAAGCTGTCATGGCCCGATTTCTAGTCGATCTGTGGCCGGCATGCGATGCTTTAACTTGTCATAGCTAACCATCTCACCTGTTCTGTTCTGGTCTAACATGCCATGCAATCATTACTTTCAAAAAGGCTTAATACATAGTTTACCCCCAAGGTTGTACCCAAATTCCCTTTACACACCCCTTGATCATGGGATTCGTTTTACACACCAAACCTTTCCAAAATGTGTCTAATACGTCATTTTAGCTATGTGGCACTCCTGTGTTCTACACACAAGAGGCGAGTGATGCAAAAAAATGGTATGTGAAGCTTTATATGGACAACCTTTTAATCTTTTTTCTAAATATGTTTGAATCATTTAATTTCCCTATTCCTAATTCCTCCATCTTGCCTTCCCTTTACCTCTCCGGCTTCTACAATTTCACTCTATTTCTCCTTAAAAGTGATCAAGAACTCTTACTACTGGGTTGACATAATTCTGATGAAAAAAATCATTTGATGGGTAAGAAATTGAGGTAGAGAAGTGGTCCATGGTGACTAAAGACAGTGGCAGAGATCCAATGGTTCTGGGTTAATTTCTTTTGCAATTAGGGCACTTTTGGCAGAGTGGTGATTGGTGGAGATATGACGGCGATTGCGGCAGTGAGGGCTTCCTGGCTTTGGTAGCAATAAAGGCTAATTGCATCAGCTCATTATAGCAATCTTACTTTGAATCATAAAACAGATCTCTGAACTTTTCAGACAAAGCATGAAGCAAACTTCAGGACTTGTATGACTTCATAACAATTGGAAATCAGGTAAACATGTTTTAAAGAGATCACTAAAACACTTCTTTCTTCGTACTTTAACATGTAAACTTTGGCTTAATATATTTATGAATAATGCATGTTTGTCTGCTCCAATCAAACACACATTTACATTTTAGACATCCAATCAAACACACATTAACATTTAAAGGCATCCAATCAAATCCACATTAACATTTAAGACATTTAACAAGCACCTTGAGTGTATGCTATTTATGAGAAAAGAACCTTAGTAAAGACATGTAATAACTTACCTCAAGGTCCTCCCTTTCAAGCAAAGTTGGCTTCTAAAAGTGAGCCGTCAAATGCTTGGAATCTACATTGAATTCCATCACAAAGTCAACAACTGCTACCACCATTAATGGCTACTATTAGGGTTCATGAGTTCTCAACTTCCAACATTCAACATATCTCATGAATACTCTTAACCCTCACAAATACATGTATTAGATGAATTGGTGGTGGAATTACTTATATAGATTAAAATTGATTTTCTAGGGTGTTGATCTATTTGAAGATTAATCAGACTGGAGGGTCCTACCCACCTACATGATTAATAGAATCACTACGTGGGTGGGGTGGGGTGGGGTGGGGGGTTAACTCGATGCAAGAGAGACATGAGTGCAGTTCAATCTTATGGTGTTTTCGCTTGCAGTGATTAGGGCCTCTTTCTCGCTGAAAGAAAATCTATGGATTCCAAGGCTGATCATGTTAATACTTCACTTGAGTTGGTGAGTTGTAATTAACTTATAAGGTCTGTGTACACACTACCTTCCCTAGACCCGACTTGTGGGATTACACTGGGTTTATTGTTGTTGTTGTGGTAATTAACTCAAAAATACCCAAAATCTCACCTTAGTCGAGGGGAAGTGATGCCTTGATATAATGGGGTGGGAGAGAAATCATATCCTTAGAATTATGTCCCAAACCCTCTCTTCCCAACCCTAGGCTGTTTTATAGTCCCGGACCTGATGGATATGCGTGCTGGCAGGCCCGGGCTTGTCCACGCTCATTAAATCCCACTATGCTGTTTCTGGGTGCATGCCTTGCTCTGCCGCACACATGGAAGACTCTAACAAACAACATTTAGTAAAATGTTCGTTACTTTTAGTAGGAATGTACAAATAACCAGCAATTTGATGTGTTGGAAACTAGACTTACAGGGCAATTTGAATCCTAATCCAAAGCCTAATTCATTATAAGTTGGGAGAGGTGAACATTTGAAGTTAGGCCTGTGTTTTTTTGTTTGGATTTTTGGCCCCTTCCATACTTTTTAACTTGTCTTGTTCCTTAGGCTTCCATTAGTCACCAAATCACCTACATTTCGTGCCAATAACCTTCCAAATTCCAACCATACTTCCATCATTTCGATACTCTAAACTATTGATCACCACATAACATAAGCATGCTTTTAGCTGAAACGCACTTGAAATTTTCTAGGATGCTACAAAAGCTAGGTTTATAGTAAGTATGCTGTTGAAAGCGAGTTTCACTTTGGTAAACTGTGCAATTCGCTTCTTGGTTGCACTTAATACTGGGGAAGCTAGTTTTTGTGTTTCTGTTGGTACTTTTTGAGAAAAGGTAACTTGTATTATAAACAGAGGAATACTCGGGACGTATTCCAGTTATACTTACAATCAGAAATACGAAAGTGTTGCTGTTTTCCTATGAACTCATTAAGAATTCTAAGATACTAGGGATATCCTCATATATTCATGTTTTTACACCAAAAATAGAAAAGAGCTAAACAATTCAGCTTCATCTTCTCCATAAAGCAGCTCTTGTTCTCAAAACATCTCTGATTCCTATTCCTTTCCAGCCAGATAGTCCACCAAATGCAGGCTGGGACAATCTTCCATCTCTCCCTGTGCCCTGACTGATTTCCATCCCGATTCCAATATGCCAAAGCTTCCTTTATGTTTCCTGGCATATGCCAACTGATACCCCTTATATTGATGAAAATCTGCCAAAGTTTCACCGTCTCCTTACAGTGTAAAAAGAGATGATTTTTGTCCCTGCCTCACATTCACAAAAAAAACATCTGGAGCACAAATGGAGGCCCTTCTTCATATGGTTATCCTGCGTGAGAACAACCTGCTTTGCTAAGAGCCAAGTAAAACAGGCCACCTTAACTTTCCAGATCATTTTCCATGGCCAGTAGCTTGGTTGAGTGTGTGTCCTCTGTGAGTTTCTGTAAGCTGCTCCAACTGAGAATCTCCCCTGTTTATCTGGAGCCCATAACAGTTTGTCTTCACTGTTATTGAGTTCCTTGCATCGTTCCAGCATATTTAGAAATTCAACCATGCTATTCATCTCCCAATCATTTAAAGGTCTCCTGAACCTTAAGTTCCAACCCTGAGCATCTCTCATTTCTTTGACAGGGGCCACTTTCTGTAGACCCAAGCTGAATAGGTCAGGGAAACTAGCTTTGAGTGAAGCCTGTCCCACCAAAACTTCCTCCCAAAATAGAGTTTTTCCACCATTTCTTGTCTTAATTGTGCACTTGTTTATAAGTTTTGGCCATAAATTCCTGATTGTCCTCCACACTCCGGTGCCATATGGTTGTGTTGCTATGTTGTTGATTCACCTTGTCTCCATTCCATATCTGGCCTTAATGGTATCTTTCCACAGCGATTGTTCTTGAGATGAAAATCTCCACAGCCATTTCATTAGCAAGCGGTAATTTTGTAATTTCAGATTCCTTGTTCCTAGTCCCCCTTCTTTCTTGTTGACTAAAACTTCATCCCGCTTGACCAAGTGAAACTTGTGCTTATATTAGGATCGCAGTTTCCTCGCCAAAGAAAGTTTCTGTTGGTACTTTCTGCTTCTGATAATTGTTGGTGGGAGTGAAAATGTCAGAAGTCCTAAAATCAAATAACTACTGTTTAATCTCGAGTATGAGAGTCTTATTTTGCAAGATGAGATCTCAGAGCTGCCTGCTGTAGTAGACTGAAGCATAATTCAATCTTTTATGAAAGGCAAAGCTAAAAAGCTTTGTTATTTTGATTATTCTCCCTTCATCTTTTTCGTCTTCTCAATGTTTTAATAAGTGAAAGCTAAAAACAGGTTGCATTTTTCTAAACTGGAGTTGAACAAAACATATCAAAGAAAAAGGAAAGTGGCCTTGAGCCAAACAGTGGTTCTTAATTGCAAATGAGAGGAGCTGTTTATGTAGAAAGAGTTCATAAAGTCCCTTTGGCCTTTGGGATGGAGCTATGTGACTATTCATAGGAAATTTTACAGATGAGTTGCAAGAGCATATGACTGTCTAAGCCTCCATGTTGGTGAGGCAACAATGACTTGGTGCTATTTTTGTTTCTTGGACTCTTCAAAAATGTTGCCATACTCATGTCGGATACTTCAAAAACACTCTTTTTTTGGAGTATACGACAGTACGACACACACACCCGTCAATATTTTTGAAGAGTTTGAGCAACATAGTCAAGAACCCAATAAGCTAAAATTGTACAGACTTGTGAATTTGCTTCATGATTTTGTTCATCTTAAAGATCCGTTCTGATTTTCCAACTCATTGCCTTGAAGATTCTGTGTATAGTTTACAATTATACAATCCTCGTTATTAATATCTTGCAGTCTGTTGCCTCAGCAAAGAACATACGAGTATATTTGTGTATATTACTCTGAACACTAATTGTAGTATGTGACATCCAGAAAATGGTGAAAATGTGGCATAGACGGATTATGGTGTTTAGTACCACTTTATATGTAGGACTACACAGGGTATGTTGTTGTTGTTGTTGGTACTATTTTGTGGGGTTCGATATCTTTTTGTGCAGATGGGTTTTGAGGTTCTTTGTGCATCTTACTCTATTATTAGCAACATAGTGCTTTTGTTGCATATGCACCTGAATTTTGTGCCCACTGATAGTTGAACGTGAAAATTAGCTCTAAAGCTAGGATAGTAGATGAGGTAATCATTTCATGGGTTAGCGAGAATACTATGTGCTATAGCTCTGAGTGGGCAAATCTGAAAAATGCGATTTTCTGAAGAGTTGATAGAGGAGACAAGAATGACTCATATCCAAGAAATGCAATCGTAGAATAACACATCCATGAAACAACACCGAATGACTCAATCCAGGAATGCAACCACGGAACAACACTTCCATGAAACAAGACCACAATGACTCCATTGAGGAATAAAATGAGTTCTTTCTTTCAGGTGATTGTGGCATGCCCTTTGCTAAGATATGTGTTTGGTCCATTTGGTATCACAACTTTCTGTAGGAAATCTGTTTTTAAGTTGCTAACGTTGAGTTGTTAACTGATTCATTTTGAGTTTTTGAATGGTGGTATAGTGTTGGACACACCAAATCATAAGTTGCGGGAACTCCTTCAAATACCAATGTGGAATACAGTATGCTGGATTCATCCAGGAGAATTCTTGTTTAAAATTTTGAAACTTGTTTACTTCATACCACATATAGTTCTGACTTTACTTTTGTTTTACTCTAGCAGGGATGAGTATAGAGGCACTCGTCTCGAGGGCATGCACCCTTTTTTCAATAATACATAAGGTAGTTATTTGCTAATCTTTCTCTGCTTGAGTACTGTTTATAGAATTGATACAGCAGGTTGGTCTCCGAATTGAATTGTGAAAAAACACTAATGTCATTTGCTTAACATGCTCGTTGTGCCATAAATTTAGTCTGTGACTACCTTTTGTGCACATCCAATGTATACTCACGCTTGGATCAAACCCCACGGTCCTCTTTGACACCAGAATGTCGCGTCCCTAAGAAATGTTAGTTTCATGAATCTGAGTTGCTGCTTATGCAGGGAATAATTACATCCTCTTTAGTTCTTCATCGATTCTGTTATTTGTTGCAGCAACTTGAATGACATGCAGCAGTTCTGTTGCTTCTAATAGGTATAAGCTTATCAGGAACTTATGTCTAATTTTTTGAGCTTTTGAAGGTTGTTCTAGCGTGTGTTAAGGTTCCAACTATCTCTGTTGCTATCTTATATTTTAAGAGGATAAACTTCTTGGTTTGTCTGTCAGAAACCGCCTCTCTATCTCTGAGGTAGGCGTAAGGTTTGCGTACGCTTTATCCTTTTCAAACCCCACTTTGTGAGACTACATAGTGGATGTTGTGCGAGACCAATGTATGTTGTTGTAAACTTCTTGATTTGTCTTTGGAGATCTTATCATTTTGCTATACATCCTTCCGTGTTATTACACATCTTTTTTTACTGTCATTAGCTACACAGTATTAAAGCAAGTTCCATAATTGTTGACTCAAGGCCTTTTACACGCGATGGTATCACTAAGTTATGTTGCTCGGATCCCCCAAATGCTTTTGAATGCTTGTCGGATCTTTCAAAAAATGCCAAACTTTTGGAGGACCCAACAGAAAATCTGTAGTATTTTTGGTGAATTTGACACACAACTACCTACTTTTTTTGGGAGGATCTAAGTGATACAACCAGCACCATCTTTTGGCAAATTTGATAGGAGTAACATTTTTGAAGAATTCGAGCAAGATGGTCGCAAAGTATGTATATAGTTGATTCACTTAAGTCATGTAGCGATTATTTCAAAATTAAATTCATCTGCTAAAAAGCTCTATTATTAATTAAGTCAATAAGATATAAATTCACTATTTAATGATATATATATATATATATAAATCATTAAAAATTATTTGTCACGTCCATTATTATACTAACGGCATAAAATCTTGGTGTAGCTTAATCAATATTTTCCAGCGCGCACAACTTTTTTTTAAAAAGACAATCTTTAACCCTTAGTCACGTTACAAAAAATTAGGAAGAATCAAATTTATCAACATCAATACAAATCAAATGATGATGCTACTCTATTCATGTGATTTACTTTCTCTGACTCAATTTATGTAATACCATTTTACTTTAACTTTTTTTTTTTAGACGGATTAAAAAAGTGTCACATAAATTAAAATGAAATATTGTCAAATTCACCAAAAAAAGAAGAAGAAAAGTTATAAAATATCTAGTTCCAAAGTAAATATTTAATATAATATTAAATCACTTCAATTTGTTAATGAATAAGTTCCAAAGTAAATATTTATCTAGTTCCAAATTTGTTTTGAAAGCATTTTCTTGAGTCAATGATCAGTCGAAAATAATCTCTCTATTTTATATAAGATAAAGATATAATTTACATACACTTTATTTTTTTTAGATCTTACTTTTGAAATCATGTTAGGTTATGCTATTATTACTTCTTTATGTATTTATTAGTTCGGTATAAACACGCGATACAGATAAATTTAGAGAGAATCCCAAATAAAACCTAAGTGAAGCCAAGTGTCCATTATTATAAAGCTAAAGAAAAGGACAATATTTTAATCTGACAACTGACTCTTGTTTAACAACCCACAACTTACTCATCCTCTATGGTGGGTCCCACATTCATCCTTATCCAAATTTGCCCCACATTTGCTCTTTCCCATCCCCTTTTTCCATTATGCTTCTTTTTTTTTTTCACACTTTTTTTTTTTTAAATTTTAATATTTCTGATATTTGATAAAATATATTTAACTTTCAATTTGAAATAAAAGTGAACTTTGAATTTTTTACTTATATATTTACACATACTTTATATAAATTTTAGTATTTACTTCTGCGCACTTAAAATTAAAAGACATAGTTATCAACTAATACTAATTTTAAATAACACGTTTATGTATTATATTTTAAATCAATTATATGTTATATTAAAATTATCATGTCTCCATATTTATAGGTAAACAATATATTTCTTACGCAAAGGGATAAAAATGCACATTTTAATTAATTGAAGATTAAGTATGCCGAATCATACTGACTAAATAAAAAGTTATCAATTATAGAGGGATACAAAATATTTTTTTGTCAAGTTTATGGTAAATAATACTCTACTAACTTTTTTATATATATATAAATATAGAATAAATGGTATTCATTATTCACTTATCCGATTAATTCAGATCATCGCGTGATAACGAAAGATTAGGCGATATATTAGCACCAAAGCTCTATAAATTTAACTTTTTTTCATTTATTGTTTTGTTATTATTATTTATTTTTAATAATAAAGTAAGAGTTAAAAAATATTGAAGCAAAAAAGATGGTTCTAGATGGTTGGGATGATGTTATGGCTGGGCCCCACCCTACTAATAGATTTCTAAAGGGACTCTCTATCAACACTTCTGGTAATCACTTTTTACCTCCATAATGATGGCATTTAGTTTGATTATATATATAAAAAAATTATTAAATCAGAAGTTTTAGATTTGAATTCTTGATATGAAAAAAATAAATTCTGATAGTTTCTTAATGGTTTATGTACTTGGAGAGACTACGATGAAGATATCGAACATCAGATGAGACATAAATGAAAAGGAAGAAAATATTCTGAAGATATATGTATAATTCGACATTGAAATACTTTATTCTATCGGATCCCAATTCTTTAGTTTAATCTGTTATCTGGTGAGGTGATATATGTATTCCTACTCAGAGATTATATGTCGGAATTCAATATGTGAAAAATATTTTTAGAAACGTCATTTTCATGAATTTAAATTAATCGAGCTTAAATAAAATATTAAATAAAAATAAAATTATGAATTCAGATAAAGCTATATTTATCACGGCTTAGATCCGTCCATAAATTTACTTCACCCATATCATCTAGAAAAAGTCATTTAAGAGAGGGAAAAAAAAGGAAAAGAAATCCATAAACTATATGATAAGATATTTTACACATAATTTACCAAAAAAGAAGAAGATATTTTACACAAATACACCAAACCAAAACTCTTCTATTTATATATATACACATCTAGGCAAACACAACCATTTTTACATTACAGAGTTAAAGAGAAAAGAGTAAAAAAGAAAGAAAAAAAAGAAGAAGAAAGATGGTGTTAATTGAAAAGCTTTGGGATGATGTTATGGCTGGACCTCAACCAGATAAAGGCCTTGGCAAACTTAGAAAGTCCATTACTCTAATCCAAACTCATGGTAACCTTTTTATAATATATGATCACTTTTTTTTTTTGTTGTTGTTATATTTATGGACTAAATTAGAACATTCTTGTTTATGATAACCATGTATGTGTTATTTTACAAGTGAGATCTGAGACTTCTATGTTGTATAGGTAGATTGTACAACTAAAAAACCTGTTTTTTGATAGATCGATGAGTACCCTTTTTAGAATCTATGATCTTTTTTTTTTATTAGTATTGTTATATTTATGCACTAAATTAGAACACTCTTGTTTATGATAACAATATATCAATATTATCTCAAAAGTGAAGTCTGAGAAGGATGATGTATATACATATTTTACTTCTATATAAATAAATAGAAAGATTGTTTTTGAAAAATCAACAAAACTCATGGTACCCTTTTTTTCTTTTATAATATAACATCATTTTTTTCTTTTTTCTTTTTGGTTGTTCTTGTTGTTGTTACGTTTATGCACTAAATTAGGACAATTTTGTTTATTGATAGCAATATATCAATGTTATCTTATCAGTGGGATGTAAGGAGGAGGGCGTGTATACAAATTTTACTTCTATATTATATAGGTAGACTGAACAGGTAGAGAAGTTGTTTTCAATAGATCCTCGACAAAATTCATAGTACTCTTTTTATAATATTTGATCATTTTCTTGGTTATATATATGCAATAAATTAGAAATCAAGATCTAGAATTAGTAAGTCATAGCTAGGATGGATATACCACACACATCCTAAGGAGGCGTTTGATTGCATACACTTGGAATTGTTTTTGTATAAAATTTGGAATTAAATTTGTTCCATTATTTGATTGTGTGCGTGTTACTTAAAACCAAGATAAAAGTTATATTAAGATCATAGAATTATCAAATTTCAATAAAAGATGTGATTATTTATTTTAGTCAATATTTTAAGAATTATAATTTCGAGATAAACTTGATTTGAACTAAATGACCCCTAAAAATCTAGTAGTGTTCACCTGCAATAAAAAAGGTTGTAAGGATAACTACATCAATAAATGTTTTAGGATTAGGTAACACATGCTCCCGCTGTCTCAATTTTTTGAGGCAACTTTTTATTTCTAATTTTTTCATGTAACATATTTAATACTATAAGATCAAAAGACAAATTTAGTGTATCCTATTATATCTCTAAATTAAGACTATAACATTGAATTTTTTATTTTTTTTATTATTTGTTCTTTCATATTCTTTGGTTATGATTTTAGGCGGAGAAGGAGGAGAAGGAGCAAGCAAGAGCTACCAAAGGTCTCTGTCTATGCCGGGCTCGGGCTCGGGCTTGGGGAGCCCCGGGACACCGGGAACCCCGGTGACTCCAAACACTTACTCGCCATCGGCGCGTAAAGACAATGTGTGGAGGAGCGTGTTCAATCCAGGGAGCAACATTGCCACCAAGAGAATTGGTGCTGAAGTCTTTGACAAACCTTCTCACCCTAATGCTCCCACTGTTTATGACTGGTACGTAATGTCAGCTCTGTGAGATTTTTTTTAGATTAATTCAAATATTACACTTTTAGATCCACATATTTTGGGTCCTATCTACTTGCGAGATAAAAAGAAAGCTTTACATAATTATTGTCCGTTTGTGAGACACATATAGTAAAATGTTTCGAGAAAATCATAGAGAATACATAAGAATAATGAATATGATGAATTTATGTTTGATAATGTAAAGTTGATTCATATCAATAGGTAATTCCTTGTGACGAGTTCGATACGATAACTTGAAAAATAGAGTAATAATTTACTATATAATTTAATTTTTTTAACAACCAAACAACCTTATCATCTAGTGATATTAATAAATAGGGGAACTTAGTTGAAAGGAATTTTAATTGAATCCCATTTTAAAAAAATTATATCGTGCAACTTAAATAGAGCAAAAATGATTTATTTTTTTTTTGTGTACAATTACACTATTGAAATCAAATATTGCTTTAGGTGGTGGGTTCAAATATATATTTTGAATAGCTTTAACGTTTGTGATTTGTCTTATATACGTTAACCTATCGGCTTATCGAAGCTCTTAACGTTATTTTCTTAATTAATTGGCAGGCTCTACAGTGGAGATACCCGATCTAAGCATCAGTAAGATTTTGGATCGTGATAGAGTGGCACTTGAATAATATTACATGTAAATAATGTATTTTCCTTTCTAATGTACGAGTTGCTATGCTACAGAAACATGGAGATTAATTAGTGGATGTTAATCCTATGTTTTCTGCTAATACATTATTATAAGTATTAATTAACTATTACTAATATATGAGTAATTAGGTTTTGATGAAAGCTAACTTGAGTATATTCAGTGGCTTTCTAGCTACTGATACTACTATTATATCCATCAGTAGTAGATTAGTAGTACTATAATAATTTTTAAAAACTATAATGTTGTTTTGCTATGTATTTTGGAATAATAATAATAAGCTTGGGTGTGTAAATTGTTATTTTCATGGTCAAGTGATTATCTATTTTTGTTGATATTCGAAAGATTATTCAAAATTCGATAATGTAATAATGAGTTGATTGCTTTGCTGTTTGTATTAGTATATGTTGATTTTCTTAATGAGTAATATTCATCGCTTTGTCTTGATTTGCGTCATTTGTTTTGACATTTTATTGTCATGAAATACAAATTTATTAATTTTGTATTTTTCATGTGTATTAGTATATGAGTTGATTTTCTGAATTTGATTGAAGAAGTTTGATGCACATGAGTCATAACTAACATAATTTATTTTAATGGTCATTGTAAGTCGTAATTAACATAATTTATTTTTGACATTTTGAGCTCATAAAATACGATTCATGAATGTAATCGTGTTTCGTATATATAAATACATGTTATTTGTCATAAATATAATCTAAATATTTATCACGTTGCGTAGATGTGCAAGCTACATTGTGGGCCGGCATCGAAGTGTGGGCCATCCTGTTTGGTTAAGGGAAAAACAGAGTTTTCCAATCAAGTATTATCTCGATCTTAATTTATGTGGTATTATTTGATTTGATACAAAATTTAAGAAAAAAAAAGATTGTTTTGAAATTTTGGTCTAAAATATCCTTTGACCATTTGTGTGAGTTGTAAACCATTTTATTAAGGGTCTGTTTGAAAAGCCACAGGGTGATTGGAATTGGTGTAATTACTAGGGTAGTAATTACCAACATAGTAATTACGTTGACCTATTTATTTGCCGTTAATGGTGTGCACTATTCGGATTAAACCGAAAAACCAAATCAAACCAAATCGAATTTTAGTTTGGATTGATTTTTTTGGTTTTTTGGTTTGGTTTGGATTAATAATTTACTTTGTTTGGGTTTTTGGTTTGGTTTCGGATTTAGAAAAATAAAAACCGAAAAACCAAATTATATATATATAATATCTAGGTTTAGAATTTTAAGATGAGATTTACCACTTTTGTCCCTTTTAGTTATTGTCTTTCATTATTATTAAGTTTGTATTTTCTATTTGGACATCTATAATTGGTATACTCATAAGTATTGTGTTTTAAGTTTTACTTATGATTTATATTAGGAAGTATATTTAAGTATTGTAAATATAACTTTGATTGTGTTAAAAATTATTAACATAATCGAATAACCAAACCGAATAGAGAAAAACCGAACCAAACCAAATTTATTTTGGTTAGGATTGGGTTACACTTTTTAAAATTCAAAAATCAAAAAATCCAAATCGAATAGTACAAAACCAAATCGAAAAATCGAATGCACAACCCTATTTGCCGTAGTGTAATTACAAGTGTACTGTTTGGTTGTATAAGTGTAATCATAAGGCTATATTGAATTTTAAAAATAAAAATTAATTATTTAAAATTAAAAATTTATATTAGACAAATAAGGGTCATTATAAATGATATTAAATTAAATATTTAAGATATATATTGTCTCTTGAAAATATATTAATTAATAAACATATGTTCTTAACTAATATTATAAAAATAATTGATTTATGTTTTCCAATTTAGTATATTTTAATTAAATTAATCATAAATACTAAAAGTACATAATTTCTATGAACATCATCAAATGCATGTTTGACAAAAAAATCAATATTATAAATATAATGTCATAAAATTATAAAACATTTGACAAAAAGATAATCTATCAAGTCTAACTTTAAAAAAATAGCTTGTAATGTAAAATTTCGAGTCAATACTCCTAAAACAAATGAAATTGAAAATATAACATCAATTCTAAATTCAAAATAAAAAACTTAGCATCATATTTTTATGTCAAATTTCAACATAACATACATAAATATGATTTAAAAGAAAAGAAAAACGTAAATCCATAACTTTATTTAACAATGAATTCTACTTTAATTTAAAAATTAGAATATTAACAAAATTATACTAATGATTTTTTTAGAAGATACGAAAAGTTGCATGGAATCACATGAAGTAGAGATTGAGAATAAGAAGGAAATGAAATATAAATAATATAAAAAATATTTTTAGAAAATATTAGAATAATAAAAACCAAAAAAATTAAAATAATAAAAATAAAAAATACATTAAAATGAAAAAAATTAAAACAAAAATAAAAGGAAGAAATTAAAAAGTAATTACTTGCTGACCAAGTAATTACATGCCCAACCAAATAGGACAGACAGTGTAATTACACCAAATCCAATTACCAGGGTGGACTTTCCAAACAAGCCCTAAGGGTAAAATGAGAATTTAAAGTTAAATTATTTTTAATTATAGAACGATAACAATTTTTTTGGGACAGAATAAAAATAAAAGTATGCCGCATAAATTGAGACAAAAAGATTAAGAAGTTTGCAAATACTTGGGAATCTTACTAATATTTCATGAAATATAATTTATATATTTGAAAATTACATAGAAATTAATAATTAACAATATAAATTATTTAAAATGCATAAAAACCATACTAATAAAAAAATTTGATTAACTTTTAAAGTTTTAATTATGTCACATAAATTAGAACGAAAAATACGTATATAACAATTGAGGTATTTGTCACTAAAATAAGACATGAAAACATTTCATTTATTAAAATTTACAAGACAACTATTTGTAATAAAAATAAAAATAAAGGACAAAATATAACCTGCAAAAGTAGAATTGCACGTGGCACTTACAGACAATGCAGTAGGGACATAAGTGTAAGTAAATACCAAAAATACCCTTACGATAAATAAAGAGTAAAATGCACTTGATGAATGCGATTTACGTGTAGTATGTGTTTCTTCTCTTTTGCATGCTCAAGTTTTATATGACAGGTTTTATGAGAGGTACAAGTAGGTCAACATGACACACATACAATTTATCGAGAACATGATTCTAGATAAAATGATATGACAAAATCAATAATTAGGGTAGAACTCTAGTGATGGGTAATCAAGAATTATTTAGTTTTCCTCGTATTCTTCAATTTTATTATTACCTGTTGTTATCTTAACTTCGTTTATCATACTATTTTTTGTTGTGACTTTTTTTCTCTATTCATTTTAGTTTCTTTGTCTGATTTTAATTTGACATGGATTTTAAGAATAAGACTTTTGAATTTTGTGATCTTAATTAAATTAAAGATATGTAAAATATATCAAAATATGTTTTAATTTTATAGTCTTAAACATGTAATGTGAAAAGTTGAAATTAAAAAGTTGTCAAAAAAGGGAAAAAATGTTCTTTCTGACACAGACTTATAAAAAATAAAGTAAGACAAACAAATTGAAATAGAGGAAATATATGACATCTTCGCTATTATTTTTTTCAATACTTGATTTTATTATGTTATACTTGAGTCGAGGTTCTTGAGGAGGATGACTATTTCATTATTAGTTGTTTCCGGAAAAATATCTTAATAAATTTATTTTATATTTTATATTTTATATTCGTGAACTCTTTTATAACCACATAAATATAAAAAAAATAATTAAACTCACAATTAAACTTTTTTTTTGTAATTAATATGACCTTAAACTCCTCTATTTGCTTCTATATAATATTTTATTTTGTTAATTATTATAATTTTTAGTATTATTTTTTTGGTAATTTATAAATACATTACATACTAAAAAGGAAAATAAGACAAATAAATTAAAACAAAGGAATTGTTAAATAAAAATAGAGAAGAAGGACAAATCAGTCAATTGACCGACTGACCCTAAACTCCTCTATTCACTTTTATATAATAGAGTAATAATTAGGTTAAGTTATCATATAGTCATTCAACTAATAGTTATTATATCATAATGTCATCTTAGTTCTTGCTTTCAATTTTCTCCAACAAAGAAAGTGACTTTCTAGTTGAGTGATCATTTAAAAAATTGACTCACGTAATTGTTATATGTAAATGATCTATACTATTTTTCTTTTTTACCTTTACAACAATAACATACCTAGTGTAATTTTACAAGTGGGGTCTAACAAGGGTAAAGTGAATGCAAATTTTACCTATATCTTGGAAGATAGGTAGGCTGTTTTTGATAGACACTCGACTAAAAAAAAACATATCAAAACAAATAAAAAAAGGAAAAACGGAAGTGAAGAATCATTGTAAAAAGAGATGAGTATTGAAAACACTCCTAAACTTGGCGTGAATTATTACTTTAGTCCTCCAACTATTGACATCCTTAAAAACACCCCTCTACTTGATTAAGTGAATTTAAAAACACCCTTCTTATGCCAAATGTGCATATATGTGGAAGTTTCTGTTGACGTGGCGTACACATATATATATGTAATAGAAAAAATATTTAAATAATTAAATGCTAAGAATTTAACAATTTAAGAAGATAAAAGAGCTTTTTTTCTTTTTAAAAATTTAATTTTTCTCATCACCCTACCTCATCATCTACCCAGTACCTCAACCTTACACCTCACTACCCATCCACTCCCAAAAAAAATTCTTTTAAACTTTTTTTTTTTGGCGGGGAGTGGGGGAGGAGTGAGGGGGTGGGGTGGTGGAGGTGGGGTACCTGGATAAGGGATGGGGTGAGGTAAGAATTTTTTTTTAAAAAATAAAAATTCTTTACTAAATTTTAGCATTTAATTATTTGAATGTTTTTTCTTTTTTTTTACTATATATATCTATGTGTACGCCACATTAGCAGAAAATTCCACATATACGCATAGGTGGATGCCATGTGGTATAAGAGGGGTGTTTTAAAATTCACTTAATCAAGTAGATGAGTGTTTTTAAGGCTGTCAATAGTTGAGGGACTAAAGTAATAATTCACGCCAAGTTTAGGGGTATTTTCAATACTTATCTCTTGTAAGTATTATAGAAAGCATGACAAAACATTTAGGAAAGAAGTAACAATAACTACAATAAAATAGTGTAATAATTGAAGTACATGGGACAACAAATAGTAACGAAAATTGAAAGACAAGAAACTAAAGAAGAAATACTACGACTATCTGTATGAAAAAATAAGCAAAACAATTTTTCTTTCTGCTTATCCGTTTAAATAGTTAAGAAAAACTTTTTGAGACTTTTGAAAAAAAACACACACCTTAAGACATTAATCTACATGAGGATTAATTGTTGTACTAAACAAACAGACTTTAGTTTACATATTTGGATAGGACATATAATTAATCAAGTTGAGTTGTGATAATAAATCAACATTTTTTGTACCATATTCAATTGTGTTAATTATTTCTTCTTCTTTTTTTAACAATATGGTTTACAATTCTAAAAAAGTTTTTTAATACGATGCAGGGGTACCCTGTCTCAAAAACATTAGCTGAAAAAGAAGCTTGGAAATTTGCTGAGGAAAACAATATTAAACTTATCACTATAATTCCATCTCTCATGGCTGGTCCTTACTTAAATCCAGAAACTCCAAGCAGTGTTGATCTTGCCATGTCCTTAATCACAGGTCAGAGACATCATTATAACTTGCACATGAATATCTATTCAATCAAATCATGTCAAAACGCATATAAAAATTTCTTAATTATAACATACAAATACGTAACACATGCAAAAATGTATTTACAAAAAAAGTACAAACAATTATACAAAAAAACGTTTCAATCCTTATAATCAAAGTTCCAACGTCTAAAAACATTTAGTTTTGTTTTAATACTAGGTATAATATATATAAATTATTTATATAATTATATACTTTGGTATGATACTCGATATTTTAATATATATATATATATATATATATATATATATATATATATATATATATATATATACCACATATCATATAATGCCAGAATCACCAATTGTATTTTATTGCATAAAGAATATTAGTACATTATTTCTTAATGTAGGACTTATTTCTAAAAACAGAACCCAAATGTTAGTTATTGTAATAATTTAGGCTTATAGTAATAATTTATGTTGCTCAGATTTTTTAAAAAATCTTGTTATACGCTTATTAAATTTTTAAAAAATGCATTACTTTTAAAGAATTCTACACACACTCATCGATATATTTAAAAAGTCGAGGAATATGGGTAATTATTTAAGCTCAGATCTACGCACTCTATAGCATATTGAAGCAAAACCAGAAGCGTTTTTATATGATGCTCAAGTCAAATTCATATAATAACTTTTATTTTATTTTATGTTATAATTATATTACTCCCTCCTTTCAATAATAGATGTTTGTTATACTAAAACTAGTTGTCTAATAATATTTGTCCAATTTAAAAAATCAAGAGATAATTTACCTTTTGTGTCTATTTTACCCATGCTATTAAATACTATTAATCATCTAACACAATTCTCAAAGTATAATGAGAAAAATCATCTAATTCCTATTAAATGCCTCGTAAATGCCCAAAAACGCCGTGAAAATTCCCAAGACTTCAGCTGCTGCTCCCCCGGGTACTTATAGAGGGTCCCCAAGAGGTTTCAAAAAAAATATTGACCGTAAGCCATATCACCAAAATATTCATGCACCAACACACACGAAAAATGAGAAAAATCGCCGAATTCCTATTAAATGCCTCGTAAATGCCTAAAAACGCCGTGAAAATTCCCGAGACTTCACCTGCTGCTCCCCCTGGTACTTACGGAGGGTCCTCAATAGATTTTGGAAAAAATTTGACTGGAAGCCATATCACCAAGATATTCTTGGGCTAACACACACGAAAAATGAGAAAAATCGCCTAATTCCTATTAAATACCTCGTAGATGCCCAAAAACGCCGTGAAAATTTCCGAAGCTTCACTTGCTGCTCCCCCGGGTACTTACTGAGGGTCCCCAATAGGTTTCAGAAAAAAATTGACCTGAAGCTATATCACCAAAATATTCATGGGCTAACACATACGAAAAATGAGAAAAATGGCCTAATTCCTATTAAATCCCTCGTAAATATCGAAAAATGCCGTGAAAAATTCTTGAGACTTCACCTGCTACTCCCCCAGGTACTTACGGAGGGTCCCAAATAGGTTTCGGAAAAAAATTGATCGGAAACCATATCACCAAAATATTCATGGGTTAACAAACACGAAAAATAAGAAAAATCGTTTAATTCCTATTAAATGCCTCGTAAATGCCAAAAAAACGCCATGAAAATTCTCAAGGCTTCACCTGTTGCTCACCCGGGTACTTATGCAAGGTCCCCAATAGGTTTCGAAAAAAAATTGACCGAAAACTATAACACCAAAATATTCATGGGCTAACACACATGAAAAATGAGAAAAATCACCTAATTCATATTAAATGCCTCGTAAATGCCCAAAAATGCCGTGAAAATTCCTGAGACTTCACCTGCTGCTCCCCCGGGTACTTACGGAGGGTCCCCAACAGGTTTCGGAAAAGAATTGACCGGAAGCCATATCACCAAAATATTTGTGGGCTAACACACACGAAAAATGAGAAAGATCACCTAATTCCTATTAAATGCCTCATAAATGCCCAAAAATGTCGGGACAATTCTCGAGGATTCACCTGCTGCTCCACCAGGTACTTACGGAGGGTTCCCAATAGGTTTCAGAAAAAAATTGACCGGAAGCCATAACACCAAAATAGTCAATGGAATAACACACACGAAAAATGAGAAAAATCGCCTAATTCAAATTAAATTCCTCGTAAATGCCAAAAAATGCTGTGAAAATTCCCGAGACTTCACCTGCTCCTCACCCGGGTACTTACGGATGGTCCCCAATAGGTTTTGAAAAAAATTTGACCAGAAGCCATAACACCAAAATATTCATGGGCTAACAACACACATGAAAAATGAGAAAAATCATCTAATTCTTACTAAATGCCTCGTTAATGCTCAAAAATGTTGTGCAAATTCCTAAGACTTCACCTGCAGCTCCCCCGGGTACTTACGGAGTGTGCTCAATAGGTTTCCGAAAAAAATTGACCGGAAGCCATATTACCAAAATATTCATGGGCTAACACACACGAAAAATAGAGAAAAATCGCTTAATTCCTATTAAATTTCTCGTAAATGCCCAAAATCGCCGTGAAAATTTCTGAGGATTCACCTGCTGCTCCCCCGGGTACTAACAGAGGGTCCCCAATAGTTTTCAAAAAAAATTGATCGAAAGCCATAACACCAAAATATTCATGGGCTAACATACATGAAAAATGAGAAAAATCACCTAATTCCTATTAAATGCCTCGTAGATGCCCAAAAACACCGTGAAAATTCCTGAGACTTCACTTGTTGCTCCCCGAGTACTTACGGAGGGTCCCCAATAGGTTTCGGAAAAAAATAGATCAAAAGCTATATCACCAAAATATTCCTGGGCTAGCACACACGAAAAATGAGAAAAACCACTTAATTCCTATTAGATGCCTCATAAATTCCCAAAAACGCCGTGAAAATTTTCGAGGCTTCACCCGCTGCTCCCCCGGGTACTTACGGAGGGTCCCCAATAGGTTTCGGAAAGAAATTTATCGGAAGCCATATCACAAAAATATTCATGGGCTAACACACACGAAAAATGAGAAAATCACCTAATTCCTATTAAATGCCTCGTAAATACCCAAAAACATCGCGAAAATTTTCGAGACTTCACCTGCTCCTACCCCGGGTACTTATGGAGGGTGCCCAAGAGGTTTAAAAAAAAATTGACTTGATGCCATATCACCAAAATATTAATGGGATAACACACACAAAAAATGAGAAAAATCGCATAATTCATACAAAATGCCCAAAAATGTCGTGAAAATTTCAAAGACTTTACCAGCTTCTCCCCCGAGAACTTACGGAGGGTCCCCAATAGCTTTCAAAAAAAGATTGACTAGAAGTCATATCACCAAAATATTCATGAGCAAACACACACGAAAGATGAAAAAAATCGCATAATTCCTATTAAATGCCTCGTAAATTCCCAAAAATGTCGAGAAAATTCCCGAGGCTTCACCTGCTGCTCCCCAGGTACTTACGGAGGGTCCCCAATAGGTTTCGGAAAAAAATTGATCGGAAGTCATATGGCCAAAATATTTTTGGCTCACACACGAAAAATTAGAAAAATCGTCTAAATCCTATTAAATGCCTCGTATATGCCCAAAAACGCCGTGAAAAATTTCAAAGGTTTCACCTGCTGCTTCCCCGGGTACTTACGGAGGGCCCTCAATAGGTTTCGAAAAAAACTGACCAGAAGCCATATCACCAAAATATTCATGGCTAACACACAAAAAATGAGAAAAATCGCCTAATACCTATTAAATACATCGTAAATGTCCGAAAACGCCGTGAAAATTCTCGAGGCTTCATTTGCTACTCTCCCAGAGTACTTACGGAGGGTCCCCAATAGATTTTGGAAAAGAATTGACCGAAAGCCATATAACCAAAATATTCATGGTACACAAGAAAGATTAGAAAAATCTCCTAACTCCTATTAAATGCCTCGTAAATCTCCAAAAACGCCGTGAAAATTTTCGAGGCTTCACTTTCTGCTCTCCCGACTACTTACGGATGGTCCCCAATATGTTTCAGAAATAAATTGACCGGAAGCTTTATCACCAAATTATTCAAAGGCTAACACACACAAAAAATGAGAAAAATCGCCTAATTCCTATTAAATGCCTCGTAAATGGCCAGAAACGCAGTGAAAATTCCTGAGGCTTCACCTGCTGCTCCCTCAGCAACTTAAGGAGGGTCCCCAATAGGTTTCAGAAATTTTTTTGACCGAAAGTCATATCACCAAAATATTCATGGGCTAACACATATGAAAAATGAGAAAAATCGTGTAATTCCTATTAAATGCCTCGAAAATGCCTAAAAACGCCGTGAAAAATTCTCGAGGCTTCACCTTCTGCTCCACCGGGTACTTATGGAGGGTTCCCAATAGGTTTCGAAAAGAAATTGACCGAAGCCATATCACAAAAATATACATGGGCTAACACACACGAAAAATTAGAAAATCACCTAATTCCTATTAAATGCCTCTTAAATAGCCAAAAACACCGCGAAAATTCACGAGGCTTCACCTACTGCTACCCCGGATACTTACGGAGGGTGCCCAATAGGTTTTGAAAAATATGGACCTGATGCCATATCACCAAAATATTCATGGTCTAACACACACGAAAAATGAGAAAAATCGCACAATTCCTATTAAATGCCTCGTGAATGCCAAAACATGCCGTGAAAATTTCAAAGACTTCAGCTGCTGCTTCCCCGGGAACTTACGGAGGGTCCCCAATAGGTTTCAAAAAAAGATTGACCGGAACCCATATCACCAAAATATTAATGGGCTAACACACGAAAGATGAAAAAAATCACATAATTCCTATTAAATGCCTCGTAAATGCCCAAAAACGCCGAGAAAATTTCCAAGGCCTCACCTGCTGCTCCCCGGGTACTTACAGAGGGTCCCGAATAGGTTTCGAAAAAAAATTTAATCAGAAGTCATATCATCAAAATATTTAAGGCTAATACACACGAAAATTGAGAAAAATCGCCTAATTCCTATTAGATGCCTCGTATATGCCCAAAAACGCTGTGAAAATTTCTGAAGCCTCACCTGCTGCTTCCCGGGTACTTACGGAGGGTCCTCATTAGGTTTCGGAAAATAATTGACTGGAAATCATATCACCAAAATATTAATGGGCTAAAACACGAAATATTAGAAAAATCACCTAATACCTATTAAATGCATCTTAATGCTCTAAAACGCCGTAAATATTTCCGAGGCTTCACCTGCTGCTCTCTCGGGTATTTACGGAAGGTCCCCAATAGGTTTTGGAAAGGAATTGACCGGAAGCCATATTACACAAAAATTCATGGGACACAAGCAAAATTAGAAAAATCATTTAATTTCTATTAAATGTCTCGTAAATGCCCAAAAACGCTGTAAAAACTCCCGAGGCTTCTCCTTCTGCTCCACCGGATACTTACGGAGGGACCCCAATAGGTTTCAAAACTAAATGGACCGAAAGCTTTATCACCAAATCATTCAAGAGCTAACACACATGAAAAATGAGAAAAATCGCCTAATTACTATTAAATGCCTCGTAAATACCCAAAAATGCCGTGAAAATTCCTGAGGCTTCACTTGCGTCACATCCGACAACTTACGGAGGGTTCCCAATAGGTTTCGAAAAAAAATTGACCAGAAGCCATATCACCAAAATATTCATGGGCTAACATACACGAAAAATGAGAAAAATCGCATAATTCCTATTAAATACCTCGTAAATGCCAAAAAATGCCGTGAAAATTTCCGAGGCTTCACCTGTTGCTCCTCCAGATACTTACGGAGGGTCCCCAATAGGTTTCAGGAAAAAATTGACCGGAAGTCATATCACCAAAATATTACTAGGCTAACACACACGAAAATAGAGAAAAATCGCCTATTTCCTATTAGATATCTCGTAAATGCCCAAAAATGCCGTGAAAATTCCCAAGGCTTCATCTGATGCTCCCATCGGGTACTTACGGAGGGTCCCCAATAGGTTTCGGAAAAAAATTGACAGGAAGCCATATCACAAAAATATTCATGGGCTAACACACTCGAAAAATGAGAAAAATTGCCGAATTGCTATTAAATGCCTCGAAAATGCCCAAAACCGCCATGAAAAATTTGAAATTTCACCTGCTGCTCCCTCTGGTACTTACAGAGGGTTCCCAATAAGTTTCAGAAAAAAATTGACCGAAAGCCATATCACCAAAATAGTCATTGAAGTTACACACGAAAAATGAGAAAAAACACATAATTCCTATTGAATACCTCGTAAATGCCCAAAAACGCCGTGAAAATTCCCGAGGCTTCACCTACTGCCCACCGGGTACTTACGGAGGGTCCCCAATAGATTTCGAAAAAAAATGGACTTCAAGTCATATCACCAAAATATTCGTAGGCTTACACACACAAAAAATGAGAAAAATAGCCTAATTCCTATTAAATGCCTCGTAAATGCCCAAAAACGCCGTGAAAATTCCCGAGGCTTCACCTGCAGCTCCCCCGGGTATTTACGGAGGGTCCCCAATCGATTTCGATAAAAAATTGATCAGAAGCCATATCACCAAAATATTCATGGGCTAACACACACGAAAAATTAGAAAAATCGCCTAAATCCTAATAAATGTCACGTAAATGCCTAAAAACACCATGAAAATTCCCGAGAATACACCTGCTGCTCCCTCGTGTACATACGGAAGGTCCCCAAAAGATTTCGAAAAAAATTGAACGGAAGCCAAATCACAGAATATTCATTGGGTAACACAAACGAAAAATAAGAAAAATCGAATAATTCTTACTAAATGCCTTATAAATGTCCATAAACGCTAGGTAAATTAACGAGGCTAAACTTGCTGCTCCCCTGGGTACTTATAGAGGGTCCCCTATAGGTTTAGAATAAAATTGACCGGAAGCCACATCACAAAAATATTCATGGGCTAATACACACGAAAAATTAAAATAATCGCCTAATTCTTATTAGATGTCTCGTAAATGCCCAAAAGCGCCGTGAAAATTCCCTAGGCATCACCTGCTGCTCCCCTGGGTACCTACAGAGGGTCCCCTATAGATTTCGCAAAAAAATTGACCAGAAGCCATATCACCAAAATATTCATGGGCTAACACACTCGAAAAATGAGAAAAATTGCCTAATTCCTATTAAATGTCTCGAAAATGCCCAAAAGCGCCATGAAAACTTTTGAAATTTCACCTGCTGCTCCCTCTGGTTCTTACGGAGGGTTCCCAATAAATTTCAGAAAAAAATTGACCGAAAGCCATATCACCAAAATAGTCATTGAAGTTACATACGAAAAATGAGAAAAAACACCTAATTCCTATTGAATGCCTCGTAAATGCAAAAAAACGCCGTTAAAATTACCGAGGCTTTACATACTGCCCCCCGGGTACTTACGGAGGGTCCCCAATAGGTTTCGAAAAAAAATTGAATTCAAGCCATATCACCAAAGCATTCGTAGGCTAACACACAAAAAAAGTGAGAAAAATCGTCTAATTCCTATTAAATGCCTCGTAAATGCCGAAAAACGCCGTGAAAGTTCCCGAGGCTTCACCTGCATCTCCCCCGGGTATTTACGGAGGGTCCCCAATCGATTTCGATAAAAAATTGATCAGAAGCTATATCACAAAAATATTCATGGGCTAACACACACGAAAAATGAGAAAAATCGCCTAAATCCTAATAAATGTCACGTAAATGCCTAAAAATGCCATGAAAATTTTTGAGACTACACTTGCTGCTCCCTCACGTACTTACGGAAGGTCCCCAAAAGATTTCGAAAAAAATTGACTAAAAGCCAAATCACAGAATATTCATTGGCTAACACAAACGAAAAATAAGAAAAATCGAATAATTCTTACTAAGTGCCTTATAAATGTCCATAAACGCTGGAAAAATTCACGAGGCTAAACTTGCTGCTCCCCTGGGTACTTACAGAGGGTCCCCTATAGGTTTCGGATAAAATTGACCAGAAGCCATATCAACAAAATATTCATGGGCTAACACACACGAAAAATTAAAATAATCGCTTAATTCCTATTAGATGCCACGTAAATGCCCAAAAGCACCGTGAAAATTCCCTAGGCATCACCTGCTGCTCCCCCGGGTACCTACGGAGGGTCCCCTATAGGTTTCGCAAAAACATTGACCGGAAGCCATATCACCAAAATATTCATGGGCTAACACACTCGAAAAATGAGAAAAATTGCCTAATTCCTATTAAATGCGTCGAAAATGCCCAAAAGCGCCATAAAATTTTTTGAAATTTAACCTGCTGCTCCCTCTGGTATTTACGGAGGGTTCCCAATAGGTTTAAGAAAAAAATTGACCGAAAGTCATATCACCAAAATAGTCATTGAAGTTACACACGAAAAATGAGAAAAAACACATAATTCGTATTGAATGCCTCGAAAATGCCCAAAAACGCCGTTAAAATTCCGAGGCTTCACCTACTGCCCCCCGGATACTTACGGAGGGTCCCCAATAGGTTTCGAAAAAAAATTGACTTCAAGCCATATCACCAAAATATTCGTAGGCTAACACACACAAAAAATGAGAAAAATCGCCTAATTCCTATTAAATGCCTCGTAAATACCTAAAAACACCGTGAAAATTCCCAAGGCTTCACCTGCTGCTCCCCCGGGTATTTACGGAGGTTCCCCAATCGATTTCGATAAGAAATTGATCAGAACCCATATCACAAAAATATTCATGGGCTAACACACACGAAAAATGAGAAAAATTGCCTAAATATTAATAAATGTCACGTAAATGCCTAAAAATGCCATGAAAATTCCCGAGACTACACCTGCTGCTCCCTCGCGTACTTACGGAAGGTCTCCAAAAGATTTCTAAAAAAATTGACCGGAAGCCAAATCACAGAATATTCTTTGGCTTACACAAACGAAAAATAAGAAAAATCGAATAATTCTTACTAAATGCCTTATAAATATCCATAAACGCTGGGAAAATTCACGAGTTGCTGCTCCCCTAGGTACTTACAGAGGGTCCCTTATAGGTTTCGGATAAAATTGACCGGAAGCCATATCACCAAAATATTCATGGGCTAACACACACGAAAAATTAAAATAATCGCCTAAATCCTATTAGATGCCTCGTAAATGCCCAAAAGCACCGTGAAAATTCACGAGACTTAACCTGTTGCTCCCCTATTTACTTACGGAGGGTCCCCAATAGGTTTCAAAAAAAAATTGACCGGATGCCATATCACCAAAATATTCGAGGGCTAACACACACGAAAAATGAGAAAAATCGCCTAATTCCTATTAAATGCTTCGTAAATGCTAAAAAATGCTGTGAAAATCATGAGGCTTCACTTGCTGCTCCCTTGGGTACTTACGGAGGGTCCCCAATAGTGTTCGGATAAAAATTAATCGGAATCTGTGTCACCAAAATAATCATAGGTTAACACATACGAAAAATGAGAAAAATCGCCTAATTCCTATTAAATGCCTCGTGAATGCATAAAAACGCCGTGAAAATTCCTGAGGTTTCACTTGCTGCTCCCTCAGGGTACTTACGGAGGATCCTCAATAGGTTTTGTAAAAAATTGACTGGACGCCATATTACCAAAATATTCTTGGGTAAACACACATGAAAAATAAGAAAAATCCCCTAATTCATTTTAAATGTCTCGTAAATACAAAAAAAAAGCCGTAAAATTTTTTGAGTCTTCACCTGCTTCTCCCCCGGGTACTTACGTAAGGTCCACAATAGGTTGCAAAAAAAATTGACTGGAAACCATATCAGCAAAATAATCATGGGTTAACACACAGGTAAAATGAAAATAATAGCCTAATTCCTATTTAAACGCCTTGTAAATGCCCAAACACGCCGTGAAAATTATCGAGGCTTCACCTATTGCTCCCCCCGCATACTTACAGAGGGTTCCTAATAGGTTTCGCAAAACAATTAACCGAAATCCGTATCACCAAAATATTTATCAGCTAACACACACGAAAAATTATAAAAATCGTCTAATTCATATTAAATGCCTTGTAAATGCCCAAAAACGCCGTGAAAATTCCCGAGAATTCACATGCAACTCCCCCCGATACTTACGGAGGATCCCCAATAGGTTTTTAAAAAAATTGACTAAAAGCCATATCACCAAAATATTCATTGGTTAACATACCCGCAAAATAAGAAAAATCGCCTAATTCCTATTAAATGACTCATAAATGCCCAACAACACCGTGAAAATTTTGAAGGCTTCACCTGCTGCACCCCTGCGTACTTACGAAGGGTCCCTAATAGGTTTTGAAAAAAATTGACTGCAAGCCATACCACAAAAATATTAATATGCTAACACACACGAAAAATGAGAAAAATCGTTAAATTACAATAAAATGCCTCGTAAATGCCCAAACGCGCTGTTAAAATTTTTGAGGCTTCACCTACTGCTCCCCCGGCTACTTACAGATTGTCCACAATAGGTTTCAGAAAAAAATTGATCGGAAGCCATATCACCAAAATATTCATTGCTAACACACACGAAAAATTACAAAAATCGTCTAATTCAAATTAAATGCCTCGTAAATACTGAAAAGCGCCGTGAAAATTCCAGAGGTTTCACCTGGTGCTCCCCCGGGTACTTACGGAGGGTCCCCAATAGGCTTCGAAAAAAAACTGACCGACAGCCATATCACTAAAATATTCATGGGCTAACACACACGAAAAATGAGAAAAATCACCTAATTTCTTCTAAATGACTCACAAATGCCCAAAAACGCTGTGAAAATTTCCAAAGTTTCACCTGCTGCTCCCCCGGGTACTTATTGAGGGTCCCCAATAGGTTTCGAAATTTTTTTTGACTGGAAGCCATATTACCAAAATATTCATATATAACACACACGAAAAATGAGAAAAATCGCCTAATTCCTTTTAAATGCCTCGTAAATGCCTAAAAACACCGTGAAAGTTCTAGAGGCTTCACCTGTTGCTTCCCTGGGTACTTACGGAGGGTCTCCAATAGGTTTAGAATAAAAATTGACCGGAAGCAATATCACCAAAATATTCATGGGCTAACACACACGAAAAATGAGAAATATCGCCTAATTCCTATTAAATACCTCGTAAATGCCCAAAAACGTCGTGAAAATTATCGAAGCTTCACCTGCTGCTCCCCCAGGTACTTACGGAGGGTATTAAATAGGTTTCGGAAAAAAATTGACCAGAAGCCATATCACAAAAATATTCATGCGCTAAGACACACGAAAGATGAGAAAAATTGCCTAATTCCTGTTAAATGCCTCGTAAATGCCCAAAACGCAGTGAAAATTCCCGAGGATTCACCTGTTGCTCCCCGGGTACTTACGGAGGGTCTCCAATAGGTTTTGAAAAAAAATTGACCGGAAGCCATATCACCAAAATATTTATTGGCTAACACACGAAAAATGAGAAAAATCGTCTAATTTCTATTAAATGCCTCGTAAATGCCCAAAAACAACGTGAAAATTTCCGAGACTTCACATGTTGCTCCCCCGGGTACTTACAGAAGGTCCCCAATAGGTTTCGGAAAAAAATTGACCGAAAGCCATATCAAGAAAATATTCATGGGCTAACACACGAAAAATGAGAAAAATCGTCTAATTCCTATTAAATGCCCAAAACGCCGTAAAAATTCCCGAGGCTTCACCTTCTGCTCCCACGATTAGTTACGGAGGGTCCCCAATAGGTTTCGAAAAGAAATTGACCGGAAGCCATATAACCAAAATATTCATGGGTTAACACACACGAAAAAATGAGAAAAATCGCCTAATTTCTATTAAATGTCTCGTAAATATTCAAAAATAAAGTCAAATGATAATATAGTAATATTACCTCTATTATTTATTGTTTCTTAAGAGATGTGCCAAGTCAATAGTGGAAAACCATTGTTAAACAGAGAGAGTATGCTATTCATTTATATTAGGTCAGAGTTAAATTCATGTAATAACTTTTATTTTATGTTAGAATCATATTATATTATTCACGCTCTAATTTATAGACATAAATGCTTTTTAGTGGGTGTTAAGTTATCCCACATTAATTAAGAAATATAAAATTGACCATCTCCTTAAAAATATAATTTTGATTTTATTTTTATAAAAATCTAAATTTTGGAGTTGAATCTTAATATTCATATTTTAACAATAAATTATCCCATCAAACGATATAGATAATTCCTAATTAAAAAGATGTATAATCAATTTGTAAGTACCCTGCATCCAATTTATAAATTCTTGCTCATTATGCCTCCAATTTTTAATTTTTTTTTATACACTCCACGATTTTCTTATATTAAAATATATTGAAATTAAAATTGACTTTTACCATCAACAAGTTTAGCTTTTCTTCCCATTTTACCATAATAATCTTTCAAAATATATACACAGAGACATCTGCTTACTAAGTATTGGTTTTATATCAAGGCAATTAAAGATCGGAATCTAGGTCGGTGGATTTTAATTTAATTTATTTTTAATATAAATATCGAACATTAAGTGAAAAAGGATAAAAGTCCAATAGTCAACAATCAGACATATGACTTTTTGGTTCAAATATCTTATCTATGATTAACTTTTTTCTTTCTTAATTAAGCCATCTTATTGAATAGAATCTTAATTCAGTTATAATTTTACTAGATATCTTATTATTAGAATCTTTCTTTTTTTCTGATTCAATTCCTTTCACCTTAAATACCTTATATCTCAAGAACCCAATTTCGATATTTTAGATTCGCCCTTATTTTAATTTGATTAAATGGGCCGAGCTCTGATTCAATTGATAGACATAGAATAAAAGTGAAAATAAATAATTGATTATATATAATTTTTAAAAATAAAAATAATGCTAAATTAATTTTTTTTAGTAAGCACGATAAAAAAAATGAATCGAAAAAAATATATATAGAGTTTATCAACATCATTCTCACTTTATCTAATCACTAAGTTATAATAAATATATTTTGAAATAAACACTCAAATGCAAGTATATATCCAAATTTGTATTAATCTAAATCTAAACAAGGAAATGTAAATTATTTACTAACTTATGTCTAGTGATGTTTTTTTTTTTTTGGTACATGATATTGTTGTTCTGCTTTAAACCATAGAATATCTCTTTTTTTTCCCTCTTGGAAATCTCAAGAATATTCATATGTCATGTGCTTTCTTACTTTACTTTCTGTCATCATCTTTGACTAAAAAGAATGTCTTTCCATAATATTCTTTTGCCAGACAATATATTATTTAATATGTAACTAAACCAAACACTTCACGTGAAATTAGGAAATAAATAATGATAGAATTTAACCTTTTTATTATTATTAAATTATATTAAAGATAATTATATGAAATCAAAGTGGAAGTATATATATGAACATACTAATAGCAATATAACTTCTTTCATCTTTTTTTTTTTAACCATATCAGCGAATATAAATCAGTAAAACCTCAATAAATTAATATAAGTGAGATCATAAAATATTATTTAATCGATAAATTAATATTTATTAATTTAAAGAGTGTTTTGAGGTTCAATGAAGATTAATTTTGATTACGTCAAAATCATTGCATCTTACTAATTTATGTATCATATTTATTGCATTCACATAAAAAATAAATTTATTATACATAAAATACTATGAATACATCAAAAACATTGTATCTTACTAAATTATATATCACATTTATTGAATTCACATAAAAATAAATTCATTACATAAAGTACAATGTATCATTGTGATATATTCATTAAATAGGAAATGCCTAATTTACAGTCTCTACATAGTACTTAAACAACACTAATAATTAAATGCAAATTTAATGACTTAATATCTCTCTCTCTATAAATATTTCTTTAGCTATTTTTCTTCTTACTCTTTGTTTCAAACAAAATTCCGTCTTCATATAGAGAATCAAGAAGAATTATTACGAAGAAAAAACATGCTAGGAGAAAGTGATGAGAAGAATATGGTACACAATATCTCTTGACCCTAATTTTTGTTTCTTAATTAGCTTTTAGAAGAGAATATTCATTCAACACTTTTTTTCTTTTTTGTTTCCTCTCTGTTTTTTTTGCAGGAAAACAACTTCATGATCATGGAGAAACAAATTATCCAAGATCAACCACCACCACAACAACAACAAACCCTAAAATGTCCTCGTTGCGATTCATCGAATACCAAGTTTTGTTACTACAACAATTATAGTTTGTCTCAACCAAGACATTTTTGCAAATCTTGTAAAAGGTATTGGACTAGAGGTGGAACCCTAAGAAATGTCCCTTTGGGTGGTGCCTCTAGGAAAAACAAGAAAATCAAGAAACCAAATATTTCTACTAGTGTTACATCTTCTACAAATCTTGGTCCTAATTTTCATGAACCCCAAGTTGTTGTTGATCATACTAATCCTTTGTTTAATTATGGATTATCCACTAACCCTTTTGATCTAAACATCCAATTTCCAAGTTTGTTCAATTTTTCTAGGGTTTCCAATGATGAAAATCTTGGATTAGGGTTTTCTAACATTGTGACTAGTGCTAATAACTCTAGTTCTTCACTTCTTTCAAGTTACCCTACTTTTGGATCTTCTTTAACATCTAACTCAAATTCAAATTTGGCCTCCCTTATAGCTCACAGCCTTCATCAACAAAACATCATTACCATCAATGACAAGTTTCAAGATTCTAATTACCATGAGCTTAATCAGATTGAAGAGATGAATTATGTTGATAATCCTTTTCTTTCTTGGGCTGGTACTGATCATGTTGATCCTTCAAATTTAGGGTCTTCACTCCCTTCTCTTATCTAAGGTTAGAAAATATTTTTATATCTTTTTTACAATCTCCCTAATAGTAACATTGGTCTTCCCTAGGTAGATATTTTTTTGTTTGGTTTTCTTTCTTCCCTTCTCCAGAGCCTTAGAGCAACGATAAATTTATGTTTGTGAGACTGATAAGTCACGAGTTCAAATGATAGATCTTGCCTCAAGATAATTAAGCTGCCTACAATATTACACCCCCTTAGAGTGCAGTCCCTTCTCTAACCCTACCTGAATGTGAGATGTTTTATGCACCGTTCTTCTCCTTTTATCTTTCTTTCTTTGCTTCTTTCAAAAGTCAAGGCTGATGGAGAAGATTTACCCAAAGTAAGGAGAGAAACAAGATGACTTAACATGGATGAGCATGATGTCTGAGTCAACTTGGGGTAATGTATTGGACTATTCTATCGAATATCTGTTACTCTTCATCAATACAAACGTGAGATTTGAATCTTGATCTCCCATGGTTCTAGGATCGGAGTTTAGTTCATTGTTTATTATATGTATATAATATATATATATATATCATATAAAGGAATAGTTACCCTTGATTTTTCTTTTTCGAATACATTTTCTTTTAATTTCAGTTTCTAGTTTATATAGGGGAAAAATATTGGGTATAAAATTGGTATGCAGGAGAGGGAGATCTTGTTTTGTAATTTGACTATTAATATATTATTATGTCATGCTTATTTCTTATATACTTTAATTTGTTAATTGTTTATGCTAGTTTTATCATTCATGTTAAATTGATGAATATAGCTTCCTTAGCATTGATCATGTTTTCCTTAACTATTTTACTACGTAAAAACCCTAAGTCCTTATGCAATGGATTCGGGTTCAAGTCTTGAAATTGTTAAATATCTGATTGAGAGCGTTTTTTCTTTAATAAGCTTCGTGTAACATGTATTCAAATGAGTTGAGCTAGTATGTGCAAAAATATTGGACAGGTTAAACAAAACAATTAATGAACATGGCCAAGAATTATAGTCAAAGAAATCTTATGTATATATTTAAGCTGATTACGATTACCAATTATTTTTTAAAAAAGAATTTGTGTCCATCGATCTAACTATGTTATATAATTTGAAACATAACGAGATTGTTTGAAAAATAGTTTCACAAAAAGTGCCTTGATCATAAAGTAAGAGATAGAGATTCTTTGAGCTCATTTTTCCATGCAAAATGAATTATTGAGAACCATTTTGCTTCAAAAAAATTATGTACTTCTTCAACTTACACTTGAACATTTTTTCCATCTCAAATCAACTTTTCTTGGCATGCTTCAATTCATAAAATTGAAAAAAGATTTCCAGTCTTTTTCAATATATTACAGTTAGTTTACTATAACATTTTTTCTAAAAAATATATGTGTTATGAATTCACGTTTCAAAATCCTAAAATTTGAAAAAAATAATAATAGAAGTTATGTCAGTTATGGCGAAACCCAGGCCATTTGGGTTGAACCCTTCTGATTTTAGAGCAAACAGAGTTGGACGATGATTTCTCAAAAAATGCAAGTGCAAATTACGACAACAATTTTTTCCAAAAATTTATGAATTAATACACATGAAAAAGCGTAAAAATCTTCAATTCATGTTTCGTAACCCCTAAACTCTATAAAAATGGTGTGGATTCCGCATAGGCTATGTGTATCATTCACTAGGTCATTCCTCAAAAATTTATGGACTCATACACATAAAAAACTAAGAAAATCCTTAATTCATGTTTTGTGACACCTAAAATCTAAATATGGTGGCGTGAATCTTGTAGTGACTATATATGAATATAGTTCAGTTCTAGGTAATTATGATGGCACTACAAAATTTAGGATCGAAAAGAGTCGATCAGTCATATCCTGAAAAATTCAAAGATATTACATACGAAAAACTAAGAAATTTTTGAATTTATGTTTCAAGATCCCCTGAAATACTCTAAAAAAATGGAATGGATCAGTAGAGACTATATGTATCATTTCATATGTCATTGCGGATTGACACAAAAAATTTTGAGATCACAAAATATGAATTTTTAAAAATATTATTAACTAGCTCTCTTTGGGCCAAAATTTATCTAGGATCATTCGAAATGACATGGTGAACTATATCCGTAGCCTCTATATGATCTGCACCATATATTTTTAATCATTTAGGGATCACAAAACAAAAAATCAATGTTTTTAATTTTTTTTTGTTTGCAAGTCTATGAACTTTTAAAAATATTACTGACCTCCTCATTTTGACCTAATTTTTTTTTATGAACATCCATAAATGACCTAGTCAGCCATATTCATATCATCTACATGCATGATTCATGCAATGTTTTACAGCATTTAGGGATCACAAAAAATAAATTAAGAATTTTCTACGTTTTTCATGTGTGTTAGTCCATGAATTTTTGCTATTTGAATTAAAATTTATTAAGGATCTCCTGGAATGACCTGATGAACCATATTCCTAGCATTTAGGCCAATCAATATATAGGACCAAGAAAGTCACGTGATTCCTAAAAGTTGGCTCATAAATGCGAAAATATGCCTTAAAAAATGTCGAGATTGTACGTAATGCTCCCCCAACACATTACAGAAGTTCTCATAAAGTTTTTACAGAAAAAGTTTCAGTGTGCCTCAAGGCACCAGATCCATGGGCAAAAGCATTAGTTAAAATTGTAAGCATATAACTAGGAACATAAATTTTTTCTGTAGTAAATCAATGAATAATTTGTGTTATAAGATATGATTTTCTTATTCATTTCTTATCGAATCAGCTCACTAAAAAAACTCATAGTAAGAAACAGATTCTCACTAAAATATTAGGAAGCTTTCTAATTTTTCTATGTGAAAACACTATTACTTTTTTTCTTTTCAATAAAATCGCATAATTTTTAAAAGTTGGCTCGTAAATACGAAAATATACCTTAAAAAATGATGGGACTGCATGTAAAGCTCCCCCAACTCATGACGCAAGTCCTCATAAAGTTTTTTAAGAAAAAGTTTTGAGGTGCCCCAAGGTGCCAGATCCATGGACTAATACACATGAAAAACCAAGAAAGTCGCATAATTCCAAAAAGTTGGCTTGTAAATGCGAAAATATGTCTTAAAAAATAGCGAGACTGTACGTAATGCTCTCCTAACTCATTAGGAAAGTCCTCTAAAGTTTTTTAAGAAAGGTTTTGTGGTGCCCCAAGGATCCATATCCATGGGCTATCTAATACACACGAAAAACCAAGAAAGTCGCGTAATTCCTAAAAGTTGGCTCCTAAATGAAAAAATATGCCTTAAAAAATGACGGGACTGTACATAATGCTCCCCCAACTCAATACATCATAAAGTTTTATAAGAAAAAGTTTCGGAGTGCCCCAAGATGTCAGATCAATGGGCTAATACACACGAAAAACCAAGAAAGTCGCGTAATTACTAAAAGTTTACTTGTAAATAAGAAAAATGCCTTAAAAAAATGACAGGACTGTACGTAATGTTTCGCCAACTCATTACGGAGGTCCTCATAAAGTTTTTTTCAGAAAAAGTTTTGGGGTGCCCACAGGCGCTAGATCCATGGGCTAATATACATGAAAAACCAAGAAAATCACGTAATTCCTAAAAATTGGCCCATAAATGCGGAAATATGCCTCAAAAAATGACGGGACTGTACATAATGCTCCCCCAACTCATCACGGAGGTCCTCATAAATTCTTTTCAGAAAACGTTTCGGGGGTGCAACAAGGCGCTAGATCCATGGGCTAATACACACAAAAAAGCAAGAAAGTTGCGTAATTCATAAAAATTGGCCCGTAAATGTGAAAATATGCCTTAAAAATGGCAGGACTATACGTAATGCTCCGCCAACTCATTACGTAGGTCCTTATAAAGTTATTTTTAGAAAATGTTTCGGGGTGCCCCAAGACACCAGATGCACGGGCTAATACACACGAAAAACTAAGAAAGTCGCGTAATTCCTAAAAGTTGACTCATAAATGAAAAAATATGCCTTAAAAAATAGCGAAACTGTACGTAATTCTCCCCCAACTCATTACAGAAGTCCTCATAAAGTTTTTTCAGAAAAAGTTTCGGGTGCCCCAAGGCGCCAGATCCATGGGCTAATACATACAAAAAACCAAGAAAGTTGCGTAATTCATAAAAGTTTGCTCGTAAATGTGAAAATATGCCTTAAAAATGGAAGGACTGTAAGTATTTCTTCCCCAACTCATTACGGAGATCTGCATAAAGTTTTTTCAAAAAAGGTTTTAGGGTGCCCCAAGGCGCAAGATCTATAGGCTGACACACACGAAAAACCAAGAAAGTCACGTAATTCTAAAAGTTGGCTCATAAATGCGAAAATATGCCTTAAAAATGGCGAGATTGTAGGTAATTCTCCCCAACTCATTACGGAGGTCCTCGTAAAGTTATTCAGAAAAAGTTTTGGGGTGCCCCAAGATGCTAGATGGATTGACTAATACACACGAAAAACCAAGAAAGTCACTTAATTCCTAAAAGTTGGCTCGTAAATGCAAAAATATTCAGTAAAAAAATGGCGGGACTGCACGTAATGCTCCCCAACTCATTACGGAGGTCCTTATAAAATCTTTTCAGAAAATGTTTCGGGGTGCCCCAAGGCGCCAGATTCATGGGCTAATAATACACACGAAAAACTAAGAAATCGCGTAATTCCAAAAAGTTGGCTCGTAAATGCAAAAATATGCCTTAAAATGGTGGGAGAGTACATAATGCTCCCCAACTCATTACGGAGGTCCTCGTAAAGTTTTCTTAGAAAAAGTTTCGGGGTGCCCCAAGGCGCCAGATTCATTGGCTAATACACACTAAAAACTAATAAAGTCGCGTGATTCCTAAAAGTTGGCTCGTAAATGTGAAAATATGCATTAAAAATGGTAGGACTGCACATAATGCTCCCCCAACTCATTACGGAGGTCCTCATAAAAAAATTTTAGAAAAAAATTTAGGGGGCCCCAAGGCGCCAGATCCATGGGCTTATATACACATAAAACCAAGAAAGTCGCGTGATTCCTAAAAGTTGGTTTGTAAATGTGAAATATGCCTTAAAAATGGCGGGACTGTATGCAATGCTCCCCCAACTCATTATGGAGGTTCTCATAAAGTTTTTTCAGAAAAAGTTTCGGGGTGCCCCAAGACGTCAAATCCATGAGCTATTACACACAAAAAATCAAGAAAGTCGCGAAATTCCTAAGAAATAACTCGTAAATGTCAAAATATGCCTTAAAAATGACGGGACTGTACGTAACGCTCCCCAAATACATCACAGAGGTCCTCATATAGTGTTTTCAGAAAATGTTTTGGGGTACCCCAAGGCGCCAGATCCATAGGCTAATAAACACGAAAAAAATAATAAAGTCATGTAGTTCCTAAAAGTTTGCTCGTAAATGCGAAAATATGTCTTAAAATGGCGAGACTATACGTAATGCTCTCCCAACTCATTACGGAGGTCCTCATGAAGTTTTTTTCAAAAAAATTTTTAAGGTGCCCCAAGGCACCAGATCCATGGCCTAATATACACGAAAAATAAGAATGTTGCGTGATTCAAAAAGCTGGCTCGAAGATAAAAAATATGCCTTAAAAATGGTGAGACTGTATGTAATGTTGCCCCAACTCATTACGGAGGTCCTTAAAAAAAATTTCAAAAAATGTTTCAGGGTGCTCCATGGTGCCAGATCCATGGGCTAATATAGACAAAACCAAGAATGTCGTGTAATTCCTTAAAGTTGACTCGTAAATGCAAAAATATGCCTTAATAAAATGGCGGGACTGTAGGTAATGCTCCCCCAACTCATTACGGAGGTCCTCATAAAGTTTTTTCAGAAAAAGTTTTGGAGTGCCCCAAGGTACCAAATTCATGGGCTAATACATACGAAAACCAAGAAAGACGCGTAATTCCTAAAAGTCGGCTTATAAGTGCAAAAATATCCCTAAAAAATGGCGGGACTGTACGTAATGCTCCCTTAACTCATTATGGATGTCCTCATAAAGTTTTATCAGAAAAAGTTTTGGGCTGCCCCAAGGCGCCTGATCCATGGGCTAATACATACGAAAAATCAAGAAAGTTGTGTAATTCCTAAAAGTTGGCTCGTAAAAACGAAAATATATGCCTTAAAAAAATGGCAGGACTGTACATAATGCTTCCCCAACTCATTACGGAGGTCCTCATAAAGTTTTTACAGAAAAAGTTTCGAGTTGCCCCAAGGCGCAAGATCCATAGGCTAATACACACGAAAAAAATAAAAAAGTCGTGTAATACCTAAAAGTTGGCTCGTAAATGTGAAAATATGCCTTAAAATGGCGGGATTGTACGTAATGCTCCCCCAACTCATTGTGGAGGCCCTCAAAGTTTTTCCAGAAAACGTTTCGGGGTGCCTCAAGGCGCTAGATTCATGGGCTAATACATACGAAAATCAAGAGAAGTCGGGTAATTCCTAAAAGTTGGCTCGTAAATGTGAAAATATGCCTTAAATAAATGATGGGACTATACGTTGTGTTCTCCCAACTCATTATAGAGGTCCTCATAAAGTTTTTTTGAAAAAGTTTTGGGGTGCCCAAGGCGCCAGATTTCTGGACTAATACACACAAAAAACCAAGAAAGTTACGTAATTCTTAAAAGTCTGCTCGTAAATGTGAAAATATGCCTTAAGAAATGGCGGGATTGTACATAATGCTCCCCTAACTCATTACAGAGGTCCTCATAATTTTTTTTTACAAAAGGTTTTGGGGTGCCCCAAAGCGCCAGATCTATGGGCTGATACACACGAAATACTAAGAAAGTTGTGTAATTTCTAAAAGTTGGCTCGTAAATGTGAAAATATGCCTTAAAAATGGCAAGACTGTACGTAATGCTCTCCTCAACCCATTATGGAGGTCCTCACAAAGTTTTTTCAGAAAAATTTCAAGGTGCCCCAAGGCGCCACATCCATTGCCAAATACACATGAAAATCATGAAAGTCGCATAAATTATAAAAGTTGGCTCGTAAATGTGAAAATATGCCTTAAAAAGGAGGAACTATACGTAATGTTCCCCCAACTCATTACGAAAGTCCTCAAAAAAGTTTTTCAGAAATAGTTTCGAGGTGCCCTAAGTCGAAAGATCCATAGACGTTAGCCCATGAATATTTTGTGATATTGCTTTCGGACGATTTCTTGGTAAAACCTTTACGGTTCGTAGGGAGTTGGGGACCAATACGTACAGTCTTACCATTTTTAGAGTTTATTTTCGGCATTTAGGAGGAAATTTAGATGAATTAGGCGATTTTCTCAGTTTTTTATGTGTGTTAGCCTATGAATATTTTGGTGATATGGCTTCCGGATGATTTCATTGCGAAACCTTTATGGAGCCCTCATTAGGGAGTTGGGGGAGCAGTACGTACAGTCTCACCATTTTCGGAGTCCATTTTGGGTATTTAGGGGCCAATTTACCCGAATTAGGTGATTTTCTCAGTTTTTGTGTGTGTTAGCTCATTAACATTTTGGTGATATGACTTTCAAACGATTTCTTTGCGAAACCTTCATGGAACCCTCCGTAGAGAATTGGGAGAGCAGTACGTACAGTCTTCACTATTTTCAGAGTCCATTTTGGGTATTTAGGCTGCAATTTACAAGACTTAGGCGATTTTCTAAATTTGTCGTATGTGTTAGCCCATGAATATTTTATTGATATGGCTTCTAGATGATTTCTTTGTGAGACATTTATGTAACCCTCTGTTGGGAGTTGGGGGAGCATTACGTACAGTCTCACCATTTTCAAAGTCCATTTTGGACATTTAGGGGGCAATTTATATGATTTAGGCAATTTTTTAAGTTTTTGTGTGTTAGCCCATGAATAATTTTGTGATATGACTTTTAGATGATTTTTTTGTGAAACCTTTACGGAACCCTCCATCTAGTATCACCATTTTTAGAGTCTATTTTGGGTATTTAGGGGCCAATTTACAGGAATTAGGTAATGTTCTCAATTTTTCGTGTGTTAGCGTATGAATATTTTGGTGATACAGCTTTCAGACGATTTCTTTGTGAAATCTTTATGGAACCCTCCGTAGGGAGTTGGGGGAGAAATACGTACAATCTCACCATTTTCAGAGCATTGTGGGCATTTAGGGGTCAATTTACGGGAAATAAGCGGTTTTGTCAGTTTTTAGGTGTGTTAGCCCTTGAATATTTTGGTGATATGGCTTCCGGATGATTTCTTTTCGACACCTTTATGGAATCTTCCGTAGGGAGTTGAGGGAGAAGTACATATAGTATCACCATTTTTAGAGTCCATTTTCGGTATTTAGGGGCCAATTTACAGGAATTATGCAATTTTCTCAATCTTTCGTGTGTGTTAGCCTATGATTATTAAGGGGATATGACTTCTAGACGATTTCTTTGTGAAATATTTATGGAATCCTCCGTAGAGAGTTAGGGGAGCAGTACGTACATTTTCACCATTTTAGAGTATTTTGAGCATTTAGGGACCAATTTACAGGAAATAGGCGATTTTGTACGTTTTTAGGTTATTTAGCCTTTGTATATTTTGGTGATATGGATTCTAGACGATTTCTTTGTAGAACTTTAATGGAAGCCTCCATAGGAAGTTGTGGGAGCAGTACATACAGTCTCACTATTTTTAGAGTCCATTTTGGACATTTAGGGGGAAGTTTACTGTAATTAGGCGATTTTCTCAGTTTTTGTGTGTGTTAGCCCAAGAATATTTTGGTGATATGGCTTACAGAAGATTTCTTTGCAAAACTTTTACGGAACCCTCCGTAGGGAGTTGGGGGAGCAGTACGTACAATCTCACCATTTTCAGAGTTCATTTTGGGCATTTCGGGGGGTAATTTACAGGAATTAGACAATTTTCTCAGTTTTGGTATAAGTTAGCCCAAAAATATTTTGGTGATATGACTTTCGAATGATTTATTTGTGAAACTTTATGGATCCCCCATAGGGAGTTGGGGGAACAATATGTGCAATCTCACTATTTTCGAAGTACATTTTGGGTAATTAGGCGGCAATTTATAGGAATTAGGCGATTTTTCTCAATTTTTTGTGTGTGTAAGCTCATGAATATTGGTGATATGGCTTCCAGACAATTTCTTTTTGAAACATTTATGAAACCCTCTGTAGGGAGTTGGGGGAGCAGTACATACAGTCTCACTATTTTCGGAGTCCATTTTGGGTTTTTATGGTGCAATTTAAAGGTATTATGCGATTTTCTCAATTTAAAGGTAGCCTATTAATATATTGGTGATATGTCTTATAGATGATTTCTTTGTGAAACATTTATGGAACCTTCCGAAGGGAATTGGGGGAACAATACGTACAGTCTCAACATTTTTTGAGTCCATTTTGGGCATTTAGGGGGAAATTATCAAGAATTACGCAATTTTCTCAATTTTTTGTGTGTTCGCCCATGAATATTTTGGTGTGATGGCTTTAGGACGATTTCTTAGTGAAAGCTTTATGGAATCCTTCGTAGGGAGTTGGGGGAGAAGTACGTATAATATTACCATTTTTAGAGTCCATTTTGGGTATTTATAAGCCAATTTATAGGAATTAAGAAATTTTCTCAACTTTATGTGTGTGTTAGCTTATGTATATTTTGGTAATATGGCTTCTAGACGATTTATTTGTGAAATCTTTATGGAACCCTCCGTAAGGAGTTTGGAGAGCAGTACGCACAGTGTCACTATTTTTAGAGTCCATTTTGGGCATTTAGGGGGAATTTTATAGAAATTAGGTGATTTTCTCAGTTTTTTGTGTGTGCTAGCCCATCAATATTTTGGTGATATGACTTCAGAATTATTTCTTTGTGAAACCTTTACAGAACCATCCGTAGGGAGTTAGGGGAGCAATACGTACAGTCTCACCATTTTCAGAGTTCATTTTAGACATTTTGGAGGCAATTTACAAGAATTCAGTGATTTTCTCAGTATTTTGTGTGTGTTAACCCATGAACATTTTGGTGATATGACTTTCGGACGATTTCATTGTGAAATCTTTATGGACTCTCCGTAGGGAGTTAACGAACCAGTACATACAGTCTCACCATTTTCGGAGTACATTTTGGGCATTCAGGGGGGCAATTAAAGGAATTATGCGATTTTCACATTTTTTGTGTGTGTTAGCCCATAAATAGGAGTGGGCATAAATACCGAAAACCGGAAAACCAAACCGAACTAAACTAATTCGGTTTTTCAGTGTCGGTTTTTCGGTTCGGTTTCGGTGTTTTTTTTTCAGAATTTTGGTTTTTCGGTTCGGTATTCGGTGTAAGGGTAAGAAAAATTCGGTTCACCGAAAAACCAAAATTTTATTAACTAAATTTAAAATAATATTTTAAATTTATTAATTATGTACTTGGTAACTTGTGTTTGTGAGTTGGGACTCCTATTGTTTTTTATTTGAATGAGTTTGAATATTAAGAAATTTTTAACTTTGTATTGTTTTAACTTTTAAGTTTCAAGTGTTGAATTCTTGGTTTAAATTGTTGGCTGCTATTACAAAGAGTGTTTGTTGGAAACAAAAAATCGGAAAGAGAAAAAAAAACTTCTTTAGTTCTTTGTTGGAAACTTTAACTATTAAATATGTTAATTGATTATTTCGAGTTTTCAACTTTTATCTTTAGTTAAACATTTTGATAATTTAATTTTCATTTTATTTTTTATTTGCTTGCACCGAAAAAACCATTTTAAAAACACCAAATTAAACTGAACCGAAGTTTAAAAACCGAACTGAACCGAAATATTTTTGTTTGGTATTTGGTGCACACATTTTCAAAACCGAACACCGAAACACCGAACCAAAATTTAAATAAACCGAACCGAAGAACCGAATGCCCACCCCTACCCATGAATATGTTGGTGATTTGGCTTTCGAATGATTTATTCGCGAAACCTTTATGAAACCATCCGTAGAGAGTTGGGGAAGAAGAACGTCAAGTATCACCGATTTTAGAGTCCATTTTGGGTATTTAGAGTCAATTAAAGAACTAAGGTAATTTTCTCAATTTTTCGAGTGTTTAACCTATGAATATTTTGGTAATATGGCTTACAGACGATTTCTTTGTGAAACCTTTATGGAACCCTCCGTAGGGAGTTGGGGGAGAAGTACATACAGTCTCACCGTTTATTAGAGTCTATTTTTGGTATTTATGGGGCAATTTACAGGAATTAGGTGATTTTCTTAGTTTTTAGAATGTGTTAGCCCATGAATATTTTGGTGATATGACTTCCGGATAATTTCTTTGTTAAAAGTTTATGGAAACCTCCATAGGGAATTGGGGGAGCAGTATGTATAGTATCACCATTTTAGGAGTCCATTTCTGGCATTAAGGGGGAAATTTACAAGAATTAGGCGATTTTGCCAAGTTTTTTTGTGTATGTTAGCCCTTGAATATTTTGGTTATATGGCTTTCGGATGATATATTTGTGAAACCTTTATGGAACACTTCGTAGGGAGTTGGGGGAGCAGTTCGTACATTCTCACCATTTTTGGAGACCATTTTGGGTATTTAGGGGCTAATTTACAAGAATTAGGCGATTTTCTCAGTTTTTTGCGTTTGTTAGCTCATGAATATTTTGGTGACATAGCTTCCGGATGATTTCTTTGCGAAACCTTTACTGAAGCCTCCGTAGGGAGTTTGGGGAGAACTACATACATTCTGACCACTTTCGGAATCCATTTTGGGTATTTAGGGGGTCAGTTTACAGGAATTAGGCAATTTTCTCACTTTTTCGTATGTGTTAGTCCATGAATATTTTGGTAATTTGGCATCCGGATGATTTCTTTGTAAAACCTTTATGGAACCCTTCGGAGGGAGTTGAGGAGCAGTACGTACAACATCACCATTTTGAGAGTTATTTTAGGCATTTAGGGGGCAATTTATAGGAATTAGGTGATTTTCTCACTTTTTGGTGTGTGTTAGCCCATTAATATTTTGGTGTATGGCTTCCGGACGATTTCTTTGTCAAACCTTTACGGAACCCTCCGTAAGAAGTTGGGGGGGGGGGGGCAATAAGTACAATCTTACCAATTTCAAAGTCCATTTTGAGCATTTATGGGGCAATTTACAGGAATTAGGCGATTTTCTCAGTTTTTTGTGTGTGTTAGCCGATGAATACTTTGGTGATATAACTTCTGCAAAAAAAATTTACGAAACCTTTATTGAACTTCCCATTGGGAGTTGGGGGAGTAGTACATACAATTTCACCATTTACGGAGTCCATTTCTGGCATTTAGGCCAATTTATAGGAATTAGGCGATTTTCTCAGTTTTTGGTATGTGTTAGCTCATGAATATTTTGGTGATATGGCTTCCGGATGATTTCTTTGCGAAACCTTTATGGAACCCTCCATAGAGAGTTGGGGGAGAAGTACGTACAGTCTCACCATTTTTGTAGTCCATTTTGGGATTTAGGAGCCAATTTACAGGAATTAGGCGATTTTCTTCTGAATTTTTTGGGTGTGTTAGCCCATGAATATTTTGGTGATATGGCTTCCTGACGATTTATTTGCGAAACCTTTATGTAACTCTCCGTTGGGAGTTAGTGGAGCAGTACGTACAGTCTCACCATTTTAATAGTCCATTTTGGGCATTTAGGGGGTAATTTAAAAGAATTAGGCGATTTTCTCAATTTTTCATGTGAGTTAGTTCGTGAATATTTTGGTGATATGTCTTCCGAACGATTTCTTAGTGAAACCTTTATGGAACCCTCCGTAGGGAGTTAGGAGATCAGTATGTACAGTTTCAGCATTTTCAGAGTTCATTTTAGCCATTTAGGGCCAATTTACAGGAATTAGACGATTTTTTCAAATTTTTGTGTGTGTTAGCCCATGAATATTTTGGTGATATGGATTTCACACGATTTCTTTGCGAAACATTTACGGAACCCTCCGTAGGGAGTTGGGGGAGAAGTACATAAAATATCACCATTTTTAGAGTCCGTTTTGGGTATATTGCGGCCAATTTGCACGAATTAGGTAATTTTAAAAACTTTTCGTGTGTGTTAGCTTATGAATATTTTGGTGATATAGATTATGAATGATTTCATTGTGAAATTTTGATGGAACCCTCTGTAGGAAGTTGGGAGAGTAGCACTTCAATCTCACCATTTCCAGAGTCCAATTTTTGCATTTAGAGGCCAATTTACAGGAATTAGGCGATTTTCCCAGTTTTTGTGTACGTTAACCTATGAATATTTTGGTGATATGGCTTCGGACGATTTATTTGTGAAACTTTTATGGAACTCTACGTAGGGAGTTGGGAGAGAAGTACGTACAATTTCACCATTTTCAGAGTCCATTTTGGGCATTTACGGGACAGTTTTAAGGAATTAGGCGATTTTCTTAATTTTTCGTGTGTGTTAGCCCATGTATATGTTGGTGATATGTCTTCTGGAATATTTTTTTGTGAAAACTTTATGAAACCCTCCGTAGGGAGTTTGGGGAGCAGTACATACAATATCACCAATTTTAGAGTACATTTTGGACATTTAGGGGCAATTTTACAGGAATTAGGTGATTTTTTTAGATTTTTGTGTGTGTTAGCATATAAATATTTTGGTGATATGAATTTCATGTGATTTCTTTGCGATACCTTTACGGAACCCTCCGTAGAGAGTTGGGGAGTAGTAAGTACAATATCACCATTTTTAGAGTCCATTCTGGGTATTTTGGGACCAATTTACAGGAATTAAGTAAATTTCTCAATTTTTCGTGTGTGTTTGCCTATGAATATTTTGGGAATACAGTTTCTGAGTGATTTTCATTGTGAAATCTTAATGAAACCTTCCGTAGGGAGTTGGAGGAGTTGCACATACAATCTCATCATTTTCAGAGTACATTTTGGGCATTTAGTGCCAATTTGCAGGAATTATGTGATTTTCTCTATTTTATGTGTATATTAGCCCATTAATATTTTGGTTATATGAATTTCAAACTATTTCTTTGTGAAACCTTTATGGACGCCTCCGTAGGGAGTTGGGGGAGAACTACATACATTCTTACCATTATCATAGTCCATTTTGGGTATTCACGAGGCAATTTACAGGAATTAAGCGATATTCTTAGTTTTTTTGTGTATGTTAGACCATGAGTATTTTGCTAATATGACTTTCGGATGATTTTTTTACGAAAGCTTTACGAAACCCTCCGTACGAAGTTGGGAGAGAAGTATGTACAATATCACCATTTTACAGTCCATTTTGGGTATTTCGGGGCCAATTTACAGGAATAAGGCAGTTTTATCAATTTTTCGTGTGTGTTAGCCTATTAATATTTTGGTGATGCGACTTCTAGATGATTTATTTGTGAAACCTTTATGGAACCTTCCGTAAGGAGTTAGGGAAGTAGTACGTATAGTCTCACTATTTTCAGAGTCCATTTTGGGCATTTAGGGGATAATTTATATGAATTAGGCGATTTTTCAGTTTTTGATGTGTGTTAGCCAATGAATATTTTGGTGATATGCCTTTCGGATGATTTCTTCGTGAAACCTTTATGGAATTCTCCGTAGGGAGTTGAGGGATCTATTCGTACATTCTAACCATTTAAGAGTCCATTTTGGGCATTTAGGGGGCAATTTAAAGGAATTAGGCGATTTTCTCAATTTTTTGTGTATGTTAGCCCATGAATACTTTGGTGATATGACTTTCAGAAGATTTCTTTGCAAAACCTTTACGGAACCCTCCGTCAGGAGTTGGCGGATAAGTACTTACAATATAACAATTTTTAGAGTCCATTTTGGGTATTTAGGGGCCAATTTACAAAAATTAACCAATTTTCTTAATTTTTCATGTGTGTTAGCGTATGAATATTTTAGTGATAGGCTTCTAGATGGTTTCATTGTGAAACCTTTATGGAACCCTTTGTAGGGAGTTGAGGGAGCAGTACGTACCGTCTCATCATTTTCAGAGTCCATTTTGAGCATTTAGCGGGCAATTAACATGAATTAGGTGATTTTCTCAATTTTTCGTGTGTATTAGCCCATGAATATTTTGTGATATAGCTTCTGGACGATTTATTTGTGAAATCTTTATGGAACGCTCCGTAGGAAGTTGGGGAGCAATATGTACAGTCTCACCAGTTTCAGAATCCATTTTGGGGATTTAGGAGACACTATAGGAATTAGGCGATTTTTTCTACTTTTTGTGTGTCTTAGACAATAAATATTTTGGTGATATAGCTTGTGCACGATTTATTTGGAAAAACTTTACGAAACCCTCCATAGGGAGTTGAGGGAGAAATAGGTACAGTCTCACCATTTTCAGAGTCCATTTTGGCCATTTAGGGGGCAATTTACAGGAATTAGGTGATTTTCTCAGTTTTTATGTGAGTTAGACCATAAATATTTTGGTGATATGGCTTCCAGACAATTTCTTTGCGAAACCTTTATGGAACCCTCCGTAGGGAGTTGGGGGAGTAGTACGTATAGTCTCACCATTTTGAGAGTTTATTTTGGGTATTTAAGGGGCAATTTACATAAATTAAGCGAATTTCTCTAAAAAAAATTGTGTGTTAGCTCATGAATATTTTGGTGATATGACTTTCGAACGATTTCTTTGTGAAATCTTTACAGAACCAACTGTAGGGAGTTGGGGGAGCGGTACGTATAGTCTCACCATTTTCACAATCTATTTTGGGCATTTAGGGGCAAATTTACATGAATTAGATGATTTTCTCAGTTTTTTGTGTGTTAGACCATGAATATTTAGGTTATATGGATTTTGGATGATTTGTTCGAGAAAACTTTATGGAACCCTCCGTAGTGAGTTGGGGAGCAGTACGTACAGTCTCATCATTTTCAAAGTCAATTTGGGTATTTAGGGGGCAATTTACCGGAATTCGGCGATTTTCTCAATTTTTTTATGTGTGTTAGCTCATGAATATTTTGGTGATATGGCTCTAGACAATTTCTTTGCGAAATTATTATGGAACCGTTCGTAGGGAGTTGGGGGAGCAGTACGTACAGTCTCACCATCTTCGAAATCCCTTTTGGGTATTTAAAGGGCAATTTACAGGAATTATGTGATTTTCTTAATTTTTTGTGTGTTTTTGCGCATGAATATTTTGGTGATATGACATCTGAATGATTTCTTCTTGAAATGTTCATGGAACCCTCCGTAGGGAGTTGGGGGAGAAGTACGTACAATATCATTATTTTAAGAGTACACTTTGGGTTTTTAGAGGCCAATTTATAGGAATAAGACAATTTTCTCTTGTTTTCGTGTGTGCTAGCCTATTAATATTTTGGTGATACGGCTTTCAAACGATTTCTTTGTGAAATCTTTATGGAACCCTCCGTACAGAGTTGGAGGAGTAGTACGTACAGTCTTACCATTTTCAAAGTATATTTTGGGTATTTAGGGGGTAATTTACAAGAATTAGGCGATTTTCTCAATTTTTCGTGTGTGTTAGCCCATTAATATTTTGGTGATATGGCTTCAAGACGATTTCTTTGTGAAACCTTTATGGAACCCTTCGTAGGAAGTTGGGGGAGTTGTAAGTACAGTCTCACCAATTTCAAAGTCAATTTTGGGCATTTAGGGGGCAATTTAAAGGAATTAGGTGATTTTTTTCAATTTTTCGTACGTGATAGCCTATGAATATTTTGATAATATGTCTTCCGGACGAATTCTTTGTGAAACTTTTATGGAACCCTCCGTAGGGAGTTGGGGGACTAATACGTATAGTATCACCATTTTCAAAGTTTATTTTGGGTATTTAGAGGGAAATTACAGGAATTAGGAGATTTTCTCAATTTTTTGTGTGTGTTAGCTCATGAAAATTTTGGTGATATGGCATCTGAACGATTTTTTTGCGAAATCTTTATGAAATCCACCGTAGGGATTTGTGGGAGTAGTACGTACAGTCTCACCATTTTCAGAGTCCATTTTAGCATTTCGGAGGCAATTCACAGGAATTAGGCGATTTTCTTTTTTTGTGTGTTTGTGTTAACCCATGAATATTTTGGTGATATGACTTCTGTATGATTTCTTTGTGAAACCTCTATGGAAACCTCCGTAGGGAGTTGGTGGAATAGTATGTACAGTCACACCATTTTCGAAGTCCATTTTGTGTATTTAAGGGGCAATTTACATGAATTAGGCAATTTACTCAATTTTTCGTGTGTGTTAGTCCAAGAATATTTTTTGTGATAAGGCTTTCGGATGATTTTTTTGTGAAACCTTTATGGAACCCTCTGTAGGGAGTTGGGGGAGCAGTACGTACAGTCTCACTATTTTCAAAGTCCATTTTGGGGATTTAGGGGGCAGTTTACAGTAATTAGACGATTTTCTTAGTTTTTTGTATGTGTTAGCCCATTAATTTTTTGGTGATATGTCTTTCAGACATTTTCTTTGAGAAACCTTTGTAGAACCCTCCGTAGGAAGTTAGAGGAGAAGTACGTACAATATCATCATTTTTAGAGTCAATTTTGGGTTTTTAAGGGCCAATTTACATGAGTTAGATAATTTTCTCAATTTTTTTTATGTGTTAGAGCATTAATATTTTGGTGATACGACATCCAGATGATTTCTTTATAAAACATTTATGGAACCATCTGTTGGGATTCGGGGGATCAGTACGTACAGTCTAACCATTTTCAGAGTCCATTTTGAGCATTTAGGGGGCATTTTACAGGAATTAGGAGATTTTCTCAATTTTTTATGTGTGTTAGCTCATGATAATTTTGGTGATATGACTTACGAACGATTTCTTTGCGAAATCGTTACGGAACTTTCAATAGGGATTTTCTAGAGCAGTACGTACAATCTCACCATTTTCAGAGTCTATTTTGGGCATTTAGGGGGCAATTTACAGGAATTAGGTGATTTTCTCATATTTTTGTGTGTGTTAGCCCATGAATATTTTGGTGATATGGCGTTTGAATGATTTCTTTGCGAATCCTTTATGGAACCCTCCGTAGGGAGTTGAGGGAACAGTACGTACAATCTCACCATTTTCAAAGTTCATTTTGGATATTTAAGGGCAATTTACATGAATTAGACGATTTTCTCAATTTTTCGTGTGTGTTAGCGCATGAATATTTTTGTGGTATGGCTTCCGGATGATTTTTTTGTAAAATCTTTATGGAACCCTCCGTAGGAAGTCGGGGGAGCAGTACGTACAGTCCGACCATTTTCAGAGTCCATTTTGAGCATTTAAAGGGTAATTTACAGGAATTAATAGATTTTCTCAATTTTTGTGTGTTGGCTCATGAAAATTTTGGTGATATGACTTCCTAACGATTTTTTTGTGAAATCTTTACGGAACCCACAGTAGGGATTTGTGGGAGCAGTATGTACAGTCTCACCATTTTCAGAGTCCAATTTTGGCATTGAGGGGGCAAAGTACAGGAATTTGGTGATTTTTCTCAATTTTTGTGTATGTTAGCCCATGAATATTTCTATGATATAGCTTCTGAATGATTTATTTTCGAAACCTTTGTGGAACCCTCCGTAGGGAGTTGGGGGAAGAGTATACATAGTCTCACCATTTTCAGAGTCCATTTTGGGTATTTAAGGGGCAATTTACATGAATTAGGCAGTTTTCTCAATTTTTCATATGTTTTAGCTCATGAATATTTTTTTGATATGGCTTCCGAATTTTTTTAGGGAAACCTTTATGGAACCCTCCATAGGGAGTTGAGGGAGCAGTACCTTCAGTCTCACCATTTTTAGAGTCCATTTTGGGGATATAGGAGGCAAATTTACAGTAATTAGGCGATTTTCTTAGTTTTTCGTGTGTGTTAGCCAATGAATTTTTTGGTGATATGGCTTGCAGACGTTTTCTTTGAGAAACCTTTACAGAACCCTCCGTAAAGAGTTAGAGGAGAAGTACTTAAAATATCATCATTTTTAGAGTCCATTTTGGGTTTTAAGGGCCAATTTACAGGAGTTGGGCAATTTTTTCAATTTTTGTGTGTGTTAGCTTATGAATATTTTGGTAATACAGCTTTCAGATGATTTCTTTGTGAGATCTTTATGGAACCCTCCATAGGGAGTTGGGGAAGCAATACGTACAGTCTTACCATTTTCAGTGTCTATTTTGGATATTTAGAGGACAATTTACAGGAATTAGGTGATTTTTCTCAATTTTTGTGTGTTAGAGCATGCATATTTTGGTGATACAACATCCGGATGATTTCTTTGTGAATCATTTATGGAACCCTCCGTTGGGATTCAGGGTAGCAGTACATACAGTCTCACCATTTTCAGAGTCCATTTTGAGCATTTAGGGGGGAATTTAAAGGAATTAAGAGATTTTCTCAATTTTTTGTGTATGTTAGCTCATGAAAATTTTGGTGATTTGGCTTCCGAACGATTTCTTTGCAAAAACTTTATGGAACCCTCCGTAGGGATTTGTGGGAGCAGTACGTACAATCTCACCATTTTCAAAGTCCATTTTGGGTATTTAGGGGGTAATTTACAGGAATTAGGCGATTTTATTCATTTTTTGTGTGTGTTAGCCCATGAATATTTTGGTGATATGGCTTTCAGATGATTTATTTGCTAAAATTTTACGAAACCCTTCATAGGGAGTTAGGAGAGCATTACGTACAGTCTCATCATTTTTAGAATCTATTTTGGGCAATTAGGGGGCAATTTACAGGAATTAGGTAATTTTCCCAATTTTTTTGTGTGTTCTACTTGAATATTTTGGTGATATGGCTTCTGACTAATTTCTTTTCGAAACCTTTATGGAACCCTCCATAGGGAGTTAAGAGAGTACTATGTACAGTCTCACCATTTTTAGAGTGAATTTTGGGTATTTATGAGGGCAATTTACATGAATTAGACAATTTTCTCAGTTTTTGTGTATTAGCTCAAGAATATTTTGGTGATATGACTTCCAGACGATTTCTTTATGAAACATTTATGGAACCCTCCGTAGAGAGTCGGGAAAGTAGTACGTACAGTCTCACCATTTTCAAAGTCTATTTTGAGCATTTAGGGGGCAATTTTCAAGAATTAAGAGATTTTACTTAATTTTTTGTGTGTGTTAGCTCATGAATATTTTGGTGATATGACTTCCAAATGATTTTTTTGTGAAATCTTTACGGAACCCTCTGTAGGGGTTTGTGGGAGCAGTACGTACAGTCTCACCATTTTCAGAGTCCATTTTGGACATTTAGGGGGAAATTTACAGGAGTTATGTAATTTTTTCAGATTTTTGTGTGTTAGCCCATGAATATTTTGGTGATATGAATTTCAGATGATTTCTTTGTGAAATCTTTACGGAAAACTCCGTAGGGAGTTAAGGGAGAAGTACGTACAATATTACCATTTCTAGAGTTTATTTTGGGTATTAAGGGCTAATTTGAGGAAATTAGGAAATTTTTTCAATTTTTCGTGTGTGTTAGCTAATAAATATTTTGGTGATAAGACTTCTGGATGATTTCATTGTTAAATCTTTATGGAACTCTTTGTAGGCAGTTGAGGGAGAAGCACATACAATCTCACCATTTTCTGAGTTCATGTTAGGCATTTAGGGGCCAATTTACAGGAATTAGGCGATTTTTCGGTACATGATTATTTGGTGATATGGCTTCCGAACAATTTCTTTGTGAAACCTTTATGGAAGACTCTGTAGGGAGTTGGGGGAGAAGTACATACAGCCTCACCATTTTCAAAGTCCATTTTTGGGAATTTAGAGGGCAATTTACAGAAATTAGGCGATATTCTTAGTTTTTTTTGTGTATGTTCGACCATTAATATTTTGGTGATATGGCTTCTGGACTATTTCTTTATGAAACCTTTACGGAACCCCTCGTAGGGAGTTGCGGGAGAAGTACGTACATTATTACCATTTTTAGAGTCCATTTTGGGTATTTACGGGACCAATTTATAGGAATTAGGAAATTTTATCAATTTTTCGTGTGTGCTAGCCTAAAAATATTTTGGTGATACGGCTTCCATACTATTTCTTTGTGAAACCTTTCGTAAGGAGTTGGGGGAGCAGTACGTACAGTCTCACCATTTTCAGAGTCCATTTAGGGGACAATTTCCAAGAATTAGCCAATTTTCTCAGTTTTTTGTGTGCGTTAGCCCATGAATATTTTGGTGATATGGCTTTCGGATGATTTTTTTATGAAACCTTTATGGAATCCTTTGTAGGGAGTTGAGAGAGCAGTACGTAAAGTCTCACCATTTTTAGAGTCCATTTTTTGCATTTAGGGGGCAATTTACAGGAATTATGCAATTTTCTCAATTTTTTGTGTGTTAGCCCATGAATATTTTGGTGATATGGTGTTCAGAAGATTTGTTTGTGAAACCTTTAAGGAACCCTTCATAGGGAGTGTGTGGAGAAGTACTCACATTATCACCATTTTTAGAGTCCATTTTGGATATTTAGGTGTCGATTTACTGGAATTAGCAAATTTTCTTAATTTTTCGTGTGTGTTAGCCTATGAATATTTTAGTGATAAGGCTTTCAGATGATTTCATTGTGAAACCTTTATGGAACCCTCTGTAGGGAGTTAGGGGAGCAATACATATTTCTCACTATTTTCAGAGTCCATTTTGGGCATTTAGGGGGCAATAAACATGAATTAGGTGATTTTCTCTATTTTTCATGTATATTAACCCATGAATATTTTTGTAATACGGCTTCCAGACGATTTCTTTGTGAAACCTTTATGAAACCCTCCGTAAAAAGTTAAGGGAGCAGTACATACAGTCTCACCATTTTCGGACTCCATTTTGGGTATTTAGGAGCCAATTTACTGGAATTAGACGATTTTCTCAGTTTTTTATGTGTTAGCCTATGAATATTTTACTGATATGGCTTCCGGACGATTTCTTTTCGAAACGTTTATGAAACCCTACGTAGGGAGCTGGGGGAGCAGTACATACAGTCTCACCATTCTCAGAGTCCATTTTTGGTATTTCGGGGACAATTTGCAGGAATTGGGCGATTTTCTTAATTTTTTATGTGTTAACCTATGAATAATTTAGTGATATGGCTTCCGGATAATTTCTTTGAAAAACATTTATGGAAACCCCGTAGGGAGTTGGGGGAGCAGTACACACAGTCTCACCATTTCCAGAGTCTATGTTGGGCATTTAGGGGGCCATTAAAAGAAATTACGCGATTTTCTCAATTATTCATGTGTGTTAGCTCATGAATATTTTGGTGATATGGCTTCTAGACGATTTCTTTGCGAAATCTTTATAAACTTCTCCGTAGGGAGTTGGGAGAACAATACGCAGCGTCTCACCTTTCTCAGAGTCCATTTTGGGCATTTAAGGGCAATTTACAAGAATTAGGTATTTTTTTCAATTTTTCATGTGTATTAGCCCATGAATATTTTGGTGATTTGGTTTTCGGATGATTTTTTTGTGAAACCTTAATGGAACTCTACGTTGGTATTTGAGGGAGTAATACGTATAGTCTCACCATTTTCAGAGTCCATTTTGGGGATTTAGAGGCAATTTAAAGGAATTAGGTGATTTTCTTAATTTTTTGTGTGTTAGCCCATGAATTTTTTGGTGATATGGCTTTCGGTTGTTTTCGTTGAGAAACATTTACGGAACCTCCGTAGGGAGTTGGAGGAGAAATACGTATAATATCACCATTCTTAGAGTCCATTTTGGATATTTAGGGGTCAATTTACAGGAATTAGGCAATTTTCTAAATAATTCGTGTGTGTTAGCCTATAAATATTTTGGTGATACGACTTTCAGCCAATTTATTTGTGAAATTTTTATGGAACTCTCCGTAGGGAGTTGGGGGGAGCGGTAGGTACAGTCTCACCATTTTCATAGTTCATTTTTTGCATTTAGGGGGCAATTTACAGGAATTAACTGATTTTCTCTATTTTTTTTGGGTGTGTTAGCCCATTAATATTATGGTGATTTAGCTTCCGGACAATTTCTTTGCAAAACTATCACGGAACCCTATGTAGGGAGTTGGAGGAGAAGTACGTACGGTATCACCATTTTTAGAGTCCACTTTTGGTATATAAGGGCCAACTTACAGGAATTAGACAATTTTCTCAATTTTCGTATGTGTTAACCTATGAATATTTTGGTGATACGACTTCTAGATGATTTTTTTGTGAAATTTTTATGGAACTCTCCGTAGGGAATTGGGGGAGCAGTACGTACAGTCTTACCATTTTCAAAGTCTTTTTTTGACATTTAGGGGCCAATTTACAGGAATTAGGCGATTTTGTCCGTTTTTAGTTTATATTAGCCCATGAATATTTTAGTGATATGGCTTACGGATGATTTCTTTGCGAAACCTTCACGATACCCTCCGCAGGGAGTTGGAGGAGAAGTAAGTATCGTATCACCATTTTTAGATTCCATTTTGGGTATGTAAGGGTCAATTTACAAGAATTTGATAATTTTCTTAATTTTTCGTGTGTTTTGGCGTATAAATATTTTGGTGATACGGTTTTTAACAGATTTCTTTGTGAAATCTTTATGGAACACTTCGTAGTGAGTTAGGGGAGAAGCATGTACAATCTCACCTTTTTCAGAGTTCATTTTTGGTATTTAGGGGCCAATTTACAGGAATTAAATGATTTTCTCAGTTTTTTGTGTGTGTTAACTCATAAATATTTTGGTGACTTGACTTCCGAATGATTTCTTTACGAAACCTTTATGGTACCCTCTGTAGGGTGTTAGGGGAGCAGTACGTAGTCTCACCATTTTCGTAGTTTATTAATGGCATTTTGGGGCCAATTTACAGGAATTAGCCGATTTTCTCAATTTTTAGTATGTGTTAGCCCATGAATATTTTGATGATATATCTTTCGGACGATTTCTTTGCGAAAACTTTATGGAACCCTCCGTAGGGAGTTGGGGGAGCACTACGTACAATCTCACCATTTTCGGAGTCTATTTCAGGTATTTAGGGGTGCAATTTAAAAGAATTAGGTGATTTTTCTCAATTTTTCGTGTGTTAACCCATGAATATTTTAGTGATATGCTTCCGAACTATTTCTATTCAAAACCTTTATGGAACCCTCCGAAGGGGAGTTGGGGATGCAGTATGTATAGTTTCATCATTTTCAAAGTCCATTCTTGAAATTTAGGGGGCAATTTACAGGAATTAGGCGATTTTTTAACTTTTTTGTGAGTTAGCCCATGAATATTTTGGTGATATGGCTTCCGTACTATTTCTTTGTGAAATATTTACGGAACCCTACGTAGGGAGTTGGGAGAGCAGTACGTACAGTCTTACAAATTTCAAAGTCCATTTTGAGCATTTAGGGGGAAATTTTCAGAAATTAGGTGATTTTCTCAATTTTTTGTGTATGTTAGTCCACTAATATTTTGATGATATAACTTCTAAATGATTTCTTTGAAAAACCTTTATGGAACTCCCCATAGAGAGATAGGGGAGCAGTACGTACAGTCTCACCATTTTTGGCGTTCATTTCTAGCATTTAGGGGGCAATTTACTGAAATTATGTGATTTTCTTAGTTTTTTGTGTGCGTTACCAATGATTATTTTGGTGATATGGCTTCTGAATGATTTCTTTGCGAAACATTTATGGAACCCTCTGTAGGAATTTGGAGGAGCAGTACGTACACTCTCACCATTTTTCATAGTTCATTTTGGGCATTTAAAGGCCAATTTACAGGAATTAGGCGATTTTCTCAGTTTTTTTGTGTGTTGGCCCATGTATATTGTAGTGATATGGCTTGTGGACGATTTCTTTTCGATACCTTTATGGTACCCTCCGTAGGGAGTTAGGGGAGCAGTACGTACAGTTTCACTATTTTCAGAGTCAATTTTGGACATTTAAGGGGTAATTTAAAAGAATTAGACGATTTTCTCAATTTTTCGTATGTGTTAACCCATTAATATTTTGGTGATATGTCTACTAGACAATTTCGTTGTGAAACATTTATACAACTCTCCGTAGGCAGTTGAGGGAGCAGTACGTATAGTATCTCCATTTTCAGAGTCTATTTTGGGCATTTAGGGGGTAATTTACATGAATTAGACAATTTTTCAGTTTTCTGTATGTGTTAGCCCATGAATATTTTGGTGATATGGCTTTCAGACGATTTCTTTGCGAAACCTTTACAGAACCCTCTGTAAGAGTTGGGGGAGAAGTACGTACAATATCACCATTTTTAGAGTGCATTTTGGATATTTATGGGCTAATTTACACGAACTAGACAATTTTCTCAATTTTTCGTGTGTTTTAACCTATGAATATTTTGGTGATACACATTCTGGATGATTTCATTATGAAATCTTTATGGAACCCTCCGTAAGGAGTTGGGCTTTCAGAGTCCATTTTGGGCATTTAGGGCCCAATTTAAAGGAATTATGCGACTTTTTTAACATTTAGGAGTCACTCAACACAAATTACGTGATTTTTTCAATTATATCAATTTTTTGGAGATATGAATTTTGGGTATTTGTTTTGCAAAAACTTTATAGGACCCTCTGTAATTTTAATGGCGGTATGCCACGTGGATGCTATCATGTTCGTGAGGTAGAGAGAAAAACAAGAATATGTTTATCCACATTGGCTTACCTCCATTAAAATTGACGAGCTTCAATGGAAAATCAAAAATATGTTTATCACGAAAGAAGTATCCGAATTTAAGCCCAAAAGGAAGAACATTGGGCCACATGAAGCCCCAAAAGAAAGCCCAAAAAATTGAACACTTAGTTTAAAAGTTTTCTACTATAAAGGTTTTCTTGTTTAAGGTTTTCTAGTTATTATTTCCATAAAAGTAGTATTTGAATCTCATTCTATTAGGGATAGGTTTTTCCATATATATAAGGGTAGATTTTATTATTTTAGACAAACATGATTAATATTATTTGAGAGGTTTTTCTTCTTTACACCTTTGTGTGTGGTGATTATGGATTTATCTTACAACCTTATAAGAACGATTCTTTAAGAGGTAAGATTAATTCTTAACTTGATATTTTTGGTTTCTATTAAAGTAAATTAAAGAAGGTAGTTAGTCTTATACTAATTGTTGTCTCTAATTTCTTTGAAATAGGGGTCTAGATCACTTTTGATCTAAGTTCTTGAATTGACTCTATTAGTATCATAATTAGTTTTAATTCGTTAATTTTGAACACTAAGATCAATTAGGATTCTTAGCACTTCTTGAAATTTGGGGATTTTATTTTTTAATTTCACATATCTTTCAATTTCTGCTTTTAATCTTTATAATTTCACTTCTACATTATTTTCTTGTTTATTCTGGTAACTCGATTCTTATCATATAGTGTCTATAAATAGGGTCTCATTGTGTATATACATTATTAGATTGAGACCCTATTTATAGACACTATATTAGACTCCTCTCCAACTAGGACACTACAATACAATCATTTTCTAAATAGGATTCTATATACTATTTCTATTACATTTCCTATTCCTACATAAGTAGAGAATTATATATATTATTCTTGTTCCTATTTCTATTCTAACACTCCCCCTCAAGCTGGTGCATACAAGTCATACGTACCTAACTTGTTGCAAATGTAACTAATACGAGTACCAATGAGGGGTTTGGTGAGATATTTGCAAGTTGATCACTCGACTTCACAAAATTGATAGTCAATCTCAATGTACTTAGTCTTCTCATGAAATACGAAATTTGATGCATAATGTTGATTAAACACAGAGTGATAAATTCCTGAATTACAATGTTGAACTTCCCAAACCGAGCTTGGGAAGACTGTTTCAGACCATAGAGTGACTTACGTAATCGACATACAAGGCTACTAAACTCCCCCGAGCAACAACATTAGGTGGTCGCTCCATATAGTGCAGCGATTGCCGATTGCCGAAAAGTGCTCACAGTGCAGCGATTGCCGAAAAGTGCTCAAAATCTAGAATAAAATATATGGATCGTCTTGTAATCAATAGATCAGTCGATATTAAACAAGAAAGTCATATAAAAACTGGCCAAAACATGCTCATGTGTCGTAGTATTAGATTTGATGGCTAAAAATGGTCACAATTTGAGAAATAATATTATATGGGTAGGTTTGGAATGATGGCACGACCCTATTGAGAAAGAGACTTACATGGGTAGGGTCGAAATGATGGCACGACCCTATTGAAAAATAAAAATTATATAGGTAGAGTCAGATTGATGACACAACCCTAGTGAAAACGAGAAAGTATATGAATAGGATCGGAATGCTGACACAAACCCGCACAAATAAGAAAGTAGTAACCGGAAAGAATGGTGCTATGTAAATCAGATGTGAAAAAGTAGTCATCGGAAAGATGACACGGTGCTACAAAAATCGAATATGAGAAAGTAGTTACCGAAAAGACGGCACGATGCTACACAAATAAGATATGAGAAAGTAGTCACTGGAATGATGTGCGATACTACACAAATCAAATATGAGAAAGTAATCCGAAAAAAATGCACGGTACTACGAAAATTAAATATGAGAAAGTAGTCACCAGAAAGATACACGATGACCCAACTTTTGCTAACATAATCAATGGCTAGACGGGCGACATATATGGGTAACAGCCGCTCGCCGACAAAGAGAAGCTCTTTGGTTCTCTACCAAGAACGTAGAGGCTTTGATAGCATGTGAGAAATATTGGAGAAGAATGTTATTAAATTGTGTATCTACAATATTATATTGACACCCAATTTATAGACACAACATTAGACTTCTTTTCAACTAGGACACTACAATACAATCTTTTCCTAAGTAGGAATAGAAATATACTATTTATATTCCTATTCCTATAGTAAGTAGGATTATATATATTATTCTTGTTCCTACTTCTATTCTAACACCAACTAATACTGGAATGGAATGAGGCAAACAACAGTAAATCAAAATATTAGACTCATTAACTCTTGTTACTGGAACCAGCACTTGCGTAATCCAAGTCAAACACAGGTGTATATCCCTTGGATGAAATAATATGAGAATGATACTTGCAGGACAGAATTACTTGGTATTTATGCTGGTGGGATGTAGCAAATACCCCATGAAATTAATCAGGGTGCACGCAAGCTGGCTGGGGCACCACGGGTATCAAAAACAAAATGATACTTATTATGCAAGTAATTAATGGAGTCCTTTGGGGGATAAGAAAAGGATGAACTATGAGCTTCAAGTTATATTGTAATTTTTTAAGAAAATTATATAGCATTGTTTACCAAATCCATACAAAGAACAACTGGAATATCCATTTTTGCGATGTTAACCATGAATCATGATATCATACATCAACTTCTATTTTCATTGGGTGTGACCAAGGATGTATTTTGTTAAGCATTAATTATCTGAATCATACTCTTGCTCTTTATTTCCACATTTTTGGGTTTATAAAGCTTTCTGCAAGTCAGCATCTTTCTCAACCGACGGTTCATAATATTTTAAGAATAAAGTTGCTAAAAGCATTATATAGTCACTCCATACAGCTCAATTCATCAAAGTGATTGTACAGGTGAGAGAAAAGGGCTAAACTAAGAACAGGATGGTACAATTCCAATAAAGATTGTTAGCATAGGAACAAGAAGAGGATTCGTACATAGTATCCTACGTGGAAAAGGATTGGAATACAAAGATCCATAAAAAGTAGATATGGAAAAATTCAATAGAATCAACTATGCCCCGATCCAAAACTAGTTACGAATCATGTATATCCTCTTCATTCGGTCCGTCTCATTTCAATATTAAAACAGTAGTCTTTAAGAAAATTAGGGGTTCTCTGAAATTAGAAGTTCTCTAGATCTCCCACTTATCCCCATACTATACAAGTCTCTATCAAACTTAGAAATTCTTGACAAACACCAAACCTGATGTAAGTGTAACAACAAAAACTAATCCTTAATCGTAACTGGATGATATCGCCTATACAAAAAACAACTTGTCGAAAGCAGAAGAGCTCCTAGACGGCACAGTTACAAGAGAACCTAATGAAGTCTCTATTTGTGTCACTCTTATACAAATGACATGCATCAGGAAAATGGTAGCCAAAGGAATTGAGAAAAAGTTCATTGACCTTCAATCTTTTATACTGCATGGAAGAAAATCAAAGTAAAAATGTTCAATTAGAATAATTTACTCGCTATAGCTTGTCTGAACTTGGACTTACCTTATTTGAAGACAGATGCTTCAGCTGCTCCAACACAGGGGTCTGATTTTTTGGAGATTTCTTTTTTCAAACTGCTTCAGCATTTGTTCCTCTTGAATTTTGTAAGTTTAGGCTCAATCGCCTAGGAAGAGAAAAACAGAAGAGATCCTGAGATATTTCCCATCAATGTATAAGTTTTTGTGAAGGAGTTTCCCTATACAAATCAACAAACTTACTTATTTACCAGTCATTTTCTTTTGCTAATAGGAAAGTAAGAAACTTCTATTAGCGTAAGACCTTGAGTTGAATTGATTGTGCCATGTGCAATGTCCATATATGATGGTTCCTTGTTGTCCAATGATTTATACTTTTCTAGGAGTCAATATTGGCTTGCCCCTTTCCTCTTATTAGACAATAGGTTTGGAACCCTATACAATTGGCTTCTTACTACTCCTCAATAAAACTATCAAAATTCCAATTTGCTTCTCCATTCTTTGAACTAAAAAGGAAGAAGGACCGAGTGCTGCAGGTCTGCTGCTTCAAATCCAACGAGCTTAATCCCTCTTGGGGAGTTCTTTAAAGAGGGACCTCATATAAATAAAAGGCACAAGGTTCGATCCTACTCATGTAGAGTCCGCAACTTTTCCAAAAAGGTAAGTTCTTGACACATGTTATCTACGTCTTGTTGTGGATGGCCAATGTGACTCGTCTTATCCATCTCTACAAATAGTAAATTGGATGCCACTTCATCAGCAGGTATCATTAGGTAGCCTTACAATATGATTCAGTCTGCCCTTGCATCATTTGAACATTAGATCCAATAGAAAACTGAGTAAACGTCAGTTGAATATCTCATAGCTTTAGCATGGGTAAATAGATATTTTTCAGGATGTTTACCCCTATTGGCATAGAGTTAGATCTAAAGTAAGATTAGTTAGGTAGCACATAGTTAGGGCAAAGGCATCACAAAAGAGATTGGTTCTATAAAATTAGGACTAAACAATTGCATCACAAGAAAAATATTTGTTCTTGCAGAGTTGGGAGCAAAGTTTGGTAGTACAAAAAGGATATAAGGTAGCACATTCACGTAAGTAAGTGTAGCCTTAGAATTTAATGAATCATGCATCGGATTATAATTGCCTCAAAAATGAATTTGACTTAGAAAAGTTTATTGAACACATCATAGGTTTTTTGGCATGCTCGGAGTGATTAAAGATGAATATATTCCACAATTCTGCTAGAAATCCCTTTGAAGAATTGATAGTGGAAACAAATCGCAAATATACCCATGAATTTCAAGTTCATTCTGGGAGATGCTTTATCTATCAATTCTCCACAGAAAATTCTAATGGAGCAATGGGATGTATTTTGTGACATATTCATCGTTAACAACCCCGAGCATGCCCAAGAATCCTATGATGAGGTGTTACCTAAACTTTTCAAGTAAAATTCACTTTTCTTAGGCAATTGTAATTTGAAGGCATGATTCTTTAATTTCTCAAGCTACACAAACCAGGGAAAATGTGGTACCTTATATCCCTTTCGTAATGCAATCCCTTGCTCTTAATTTTGCAAGATAAACAAATATCATATGATGCAATCATTTGGGCCTAATTTTATAGAATCTAATTAATATCTTCCTTGTGATGCCACATTTTTGTCCTATATTCCATTCAATGCCATCCTCTAGTCTTGACTTTATGTCAATAGGGGTTAACATCCAACAAACTATCTATGTCAAAGCAGGAGATGTATCAAACCATGTTTATTTAGTTTCCTACTAGATCAAGTGGTCATGTGATGTAAGGGAAACCTGATTCAATTTTTTTAGCTGAGAGAATGCAAGAGCAATGCCAACTTATGACACCTGAGGCTGAAATGACATCAAATCAACAATTCTTTGAAATGAATAAGTTGAGTCACATAGTGCCATACTGCCATCAGCCAACACACTTCCTCTCTTCTTCTCATGCCCACCAGCCAACACTTTCCTTGTGATGAAAGTGGAAAGAAATTATCTTGCTTCTAGTAGAATGAGGACTAGACATCAAAGAGACGTCTGCAAAAGAATCAGAACTGAAGCATCAGCTATTGTGATATTAAGGAAAATATATGATGGAGTATCATACTTGAACTTAGAAACTTACTACCTGCGTCTATTTCTTAACAAAGCACTATGTGATACTTAAGTCAATGGTTTTAACAAAGATAGAACATGAGCTCCTTTTTGCTAACTTTTCATAATTCTTTTACACAGTCTATGTAACAAAGCTCTTGAATTATGAGAGACTATATAAAAAGGTTATAATCCCATTGTACTACACTATACTTACATCAAATTCTAATTTTACGAGTGTGACCAAGTATGCTATTTTGCTAACCATTTATCTAACTATAAGCATACTCCTTATTTCCACCATTCTTGAGTTAACAGAACTTGCGTTCACCTATCTTTCTGTTCAGGTTGAGTACATGCTGAAGAATTATGCTTCAAAGCACCATATGAATTACTTGCACTTATTAGATATCAGCTCCTAGATATAGGTAGCTTTCCTTTCCTTTTTCTTTTCAGTATCATCAATAGTAGCTTTCTGCAAGTCAGCATCTTTCTCAATCTGAAGATTTTAAGAATAAGTTGCAGCACTGCTATTCCATACTTTGTTCGAAGTGATTATACAGGTGCGTGAAAAAAAGAGAGACTAAACAAAGAACAGGATAGTCCAATTTCAAAAGAGAGGTTATGTCAGCATCAGTTTTTACAAAATTTCTTTATCATAAAGAATCATAAGTATATATAGGAAAAATCAACAGTATCAACTATGCCCCAATCCCAAACTAGTTCTGGTTGATTATATGAGTCTCTACCAACTATGTTGACGACTGTTTAACAAATGCAAGTAGCAACCTAGGCAGGTCTTAGAACCAAAGGTGAATGAATAAGTTTTTACCATACATTTACACATTTATCACAGTGAAATATGTGAGAAATCTGAAGAAAATATTATTGATTGTGCATATTTTATTATTACATAGAGAACCCTATTTATATACACTATAATACAATTCTTTACCAAGTAGGAGACTATAAACAACTCCTATCCCAAGTAGGATTCTGTAAACCTTTCCTTATTCTAACAAAATACATTTACACATTTATCACAGTGAAATGACTAACCACCTTATCAGATAAAAAAAACTACAACATAACACTTCAAATAACTATAGGGTTGTTAAAGGCTCACTTAAAACGCTCTTAAGCCATGAACCTCGGCAAAGCCCAGCTTGTGCGCTTCACCTCGCTTAATTGGTGCTTTAGTGTATGTGTTAAGGTGTGTGAACCTTCAGTAATAGGTTCTGCCTTAAAGGAGCATATATATAGCTTCTTTTTTTTTTTGAGAAGGTAACAACATCATATGTATAGCTTAATTATACTTTTTCGATTCTTTTGTCCACTGATTTATAGTTTTTATTTATAGTTACATTCTCTTGGCGTTTTTCTTTGCTAAATCCCATGCTTTAGTTTTGCTTTGTGTTTAAAGTTACAATAGGATTTGGGACTTTTTTGCGCTTTTCATTAACTACTCTAATAACTATTATGAAATAATTATATACGGTCCACATAGCAAAAGTGAGAAGTTAGAGTGTTGGAGGAAATGGCAGCAATGAAGGAACTATGTGAAGGTCCCTGGGTCACTAGTGGGGACTTTAACACGGTCAGACACATGGAAGAAAGAAGAGGGTGCACTAGAGTCACCAATATCATGACTGTTTCTCCAAGTGGATTGAAGACTTGGAATTACATGATCCAAAACTGTTTGGGGGGAAATACACCTGGTTCAGAGGATGCAGTCACCAAAGTGCTGCAAGACTAGACAGATTCCTCTACTCCATGGAGTGGGAGGAGTGTTTCAAAAATATCGAACAGAGCATCCTTCCCAGAACAGTCTCTGTTCACAGCCCAGTACTATTAGATTGTGGGAACTGGGAACATAGGCAATCCTATTTTAAATTTGAAAACTGGTGGCTCAAAGTGGATGGTTTCAATGTGATGGTGCAGGGGTGGTGGAGTGACTTTGTGGTAGAAGGGTGCCCTGACTACAGACTCAGCAACAAGCTAAAGATGTTGAAACAAAAGTTGAAAGAATGGAGTAAACAAACCTTCAACGAAAGAACCAGAAGGGAAAATAGCCTACAAGAAGAATTGTCTGAGTTGGACAGAATCCAAGAAGAAAGAGAGCTGTTTGAAGATGAGGTGTTTGTTGAAGTGTGTGACCATCTCATCTAAAAGCTTAAGCTGTTAGAGAGAGCACACTTTTATTATTTAATTATATTCTCAACACGCCCCCTCACGTGCGGGCCTGATTCTTTTTCATGGTCCAAGCACGTGGAAATTCTTTTTTTTAATTTGGGTTGCGGTGAGATTCGATCCCAGGACCTCTGCCTGGACTGATACCATGTTGAAGTGTGTGACTATCTCATCTAAAAGCTTAAACTGATAGAGAGAGCACACTTTTATTATTTAATTATATTCTCAACAGTGTTGATAAGAGCAACAATACTAGTGGAGCTAGAAGTATTTGCAAAGCAAGAAGAAGCCAGCTGGAGGCAGAAATCCAGAGCTTTGTGGTTGAAACAAGGAGACAATAATACTAAATTTTTTCAAAGAGTAGCTACAGCCCACGTGAGATATAACACAATTGACAAGTTATTGGTGAGAGGTGAGGAAACCCATGATCCTAAAGAAATTAAGGAAGCCATGATTGAATTTTACTCCAAGCTCTACACAGAACCTGAATCATGGAGACCTTCCTTTGAATTTAGAGGATGCCCAACAGTCTCAGCTGAAGAAAATGAGTGGTTGCAAAGTCCTTTCACAGAAGAAGTACTACAGACCATTAAGCAGTGTGATGGTGACAAAGCTCCAGGTCCTGATGGTTTCACCATGTCTTTCTTCAAGGAGTGTTGGGATACTCTTAAGGAAGATCTAATGCATACTATCCTCAATTTCCATTAGAGGAGCTTCTTTGAGAAATCCTTTAATGCTACTTTTATAGCTTTGATCCCAAAGAAACCTAGGGCAATGGAATTAAAGGATTTCAGACCAATCAGCTTAATTAGAGTGGTGTACAAGATTGTTTCTAAGCTAATCACTGAAAGATTGAAAATAGTTATAGGGAAGCTGGTTGACGGACATCAAATGGCATTCTTGGAAGGAAGACAAATCATGGATGCTGCTATATTGGCTAATGAAATGGTTGACTCTAGGGTAAAACCGAAGAAACCAAGCATCCTATTCAAGCTAGATATTAAAAAGGCTTATGATCGTGTTAATTGAAATTTCTTGCTAAGAATTCTGAAAGACATGGCCTTTGGAGAGAAATGGATTGGTTGGATATAGTTTTACATCTCAAATGTAAGATTCTCACTCATTATAAATGGTAAACCTGAATGATTTTTTCAATCTCATAGAGGTCTTAGACAGGGAGACCCTATGTCACCTTTTTTGTTCCTACTGACTATGGAGGGTCTGAACCACATGTTTAGAACAGCAAAGCTAAATGGTTGGGTAAAAGGATTCAGTAATCAAATAGGGAGAGGTGATGATATGGAAATCACACATCTTCTCTATGCTGGTGATGCCCTGGTTTTTTGTGAAGCAGAAGTGGCACAAATCAGAAACTTAAGAGCAATCCTTACAATATTTGAGGGCATTTCAGGGCTTCATGTTAACTGGTCGAAGAGTTTCCTCTTCCCAATTAATCAGGTTGACAATCTACAAAGTCTAGCTGAGAATCTGGGATGCCAGATAGCCTCTCTACCCTTAAAGTACCTTGGATTGCCTCTGGGGGCCAAAAACAAGGAGTTGGAGGTATGGAATGAGGTGATGGAGAGATGTGAGAAAAGACTCTCAAGATGGAAAAGTCAGTACCTATCACTGGGGGTAGGTTGACTCTAATCAAGTCAGTTTTAGATGGGCTACCTACCTACATGATGAGTCTATTTCCAATACCCAAGAGCATTGTGAAGAGAATCAACAGAATGAGAAGATCCTTCATTTGGCAAGGGAACAAAGAAAAGAAAGGCTACAAACTGGTGAAATGGGAGATACTCACTTTGAGCAGAAAACAAGGTGGCCTTGGCATGAGAAAGCTTAGCATCAAGAATAATTGCTTGCTACAAAAATGGCTATGGAGATTTTGTACTGAAGATGGAACCCTATGGAGGAGATTCATAGCAGGAAAATATGGCTTATTTAGCCAATGGACTACTGAGGAGGTGATGGGGTCGTTTGGATGCTGTGTGTGGAAAACCATTAGAAGGTTGTGGCCACAGTTCAATAACAATATTTATATTAGTGTGGGCAATGCTTTGAAAACAAATTTCTGGAATGGAATCTGGAAAGGGGATGATAGCCTGAGGAACTTATTCCCAAACCTCTACACCCTGAGCTTACAAAGATCTGCTACTGTAACTCAAATATGGAGCCAACAAGGGTGGAACTTAGTGTTCAGGAGGACTCTGAATGATTGGAAAATTGAGGATGTCGCCAGTCTACTAGAGGTGCTAAACACCCCACGCTATATCTCAAAGAAAGGATAAACCAATTTGGAAGCTACATAGCAAAGGAATGTTCAGAGTAAAATCTTGCTACTGGAGGACAAATGTTAATCAATCAGTGACTAACAAGTGGCCTTGGAAGCTAGTGTGGGAAACAAGAAACGCACTAAAAGTAGCATGTTTTGCCAGGTTGGTCTTAAGAAAAGCTTGCCTTACCCATGAGGCATTACAAAAAAGGGGGATGCAATTTTGCTCAAGATGCTTTATGTGTGAGCAGAAAGCACAAGTAAATAATCATTTGTTCATTCACTGTACAGCATCAAAATTGTGGAATATGTTTTTGTGCATACTGGGGGTTAGCTGGGTGATGCCAAAGACAACCATGGAGCTCCTTAATAGCTGGACAAGAATTGGCAACAGAGGGAAAAGTGAAGATGGGTTGAAGACTATCCCAGCCTGTATATGGTGGACTCTATGGAAAGAAAGGAATGCTAGGTGTTTTGAAGGAAAAATTGATAGTTTTCAGAAGATAAAAATGAAATGCTTAAGTCCGTTACTTTTATCAAAAAAAAAAAATGAAATGCTTAAGTCTATTGTTTTTTTGGTGTAACCAAGATTTGGTAGGGGAAAGCATAGAGATAGTCGATTTTATAGGAAACTTGTAATTTTGTATGTCTTTTTGAGAGTGTGCCCACCACCCTGTGGGATGTAAGTTTCCAATTCATTATCCCTAGGGTGATGAATTTTTTGTGAAAACATAATTATCCTTTTTCGCATTGATGTTCATGTAAAGATTCATCCACATCTTGACTATTTCACTATGCACCTACTACCTCCCACCAAATCTGTTAACCAAAACTCAGCCAAATGGGAAGAAATTACCTTAGCATTTTTTGTCTCTACTCTTTTTCACCCACTTAATTGACCACTAGGCAACACCCTAGGGTGTAGAAATTATGAAAGCACATCACTGCTTGATTTTCATATTATAGATCTAAACTCGACTATTTAATATTCTTTCCTCTTGCAAATATTATCATTTAGTAACTCAGAACTTCATGTGTTTTACCCTTAAGGAGCTGTAGTAGCTATATTTATTTTAGATGTCAAAAAGTATCAATAGACACGCTTAGTAAGAGCAATTGACTAATGGAAAAAAAATCTTGTATTCCGAAATTTCTACCATTGTGGTCTCAATCGCACTAATCACAACTACCGTCCTTATCAAAGCCTAATCACAACTAAAGTCATCTAAATACCTTTCTTTTCTTTTACTCCAAACTAATACTAATGTTTGGTTAAGTGTGTGACCATCTCATCTAAAAGCTTAAGTTGTTAGAGAGCACACTTTTATTAATTAATGATATTCTCAACACGTCCCCTCACGTGCGGGCCTGGTTCCTTTTTTTTATGGACCAAGCACGTGAAATTTTTTTTTAATTTGGATGGTGATGAGATTCGATCACAGAACCTACCTCTGCATGCTCTGATACCATGTTGAAGTGTGTGACCATCTCATCTAAAAGCTTAAGCTGTTAGAGAGAGCACATTTTTATTAGTTAATGATATTCTCAACAATATTAATCTTTAAATGTAAATTATTTCTTATAGGATTCTATAAAAAAATAATCAAGAAAGCATGACTAGGAAACTATGAAGACAAAGCCTTGGCAAATCCAAAATTTAAACTCTATAGATGCCTTACAAGGAGTGGCCATGTAAGATGATATGGAAACCTAAGGTGCCTTACAAAGTGAATTGTTTCATTTGGCTTTTGGCAAAAGAAGTTCTTCTAACACATGAGAACCTGAACAAGAGAGGTCATCAGTTGGCTTCTTGGTGTTATTTGTGTGGAGAACAAGTTGAGACAGTCAACCATCTTTTCTTACATTGTAAATGGACAAAACAACTATGGAGAATGTTCACTAGCTTGAAGGGGATTAGGTGGGTGAAACTAGGATGCATTAGAGGAGTACTTAGTTGCTAGAACAGGAATGGAAATGTTACAAAGAAGGAAGAGAGATGGAAGATTGTCCCGGCATGCATATGGTGGTCAATCTGAAAAGATAGAAACAATAGGAGCTTTGAAAATGTGCAGAACAGTCTACAGGATGTCAAAATGAAGTGTTTAGCTCTATTTTACTTTTGGTGTACGCATAGTTTATTAGCTCAAACTGAAGACATCTTTGATGTTCTAGATTTTTTATAGGCAACAAAAATAGACTCGAGCTTTTGATAGATTCTAATACTTTTGAAGGGGAACTACACTTTTGGTTGTAGTATACCTGTGGATATATAGAGCTAAGTTGCTCGGACTCGGGTGCGGGTGTACGATATGGGTTTGGATCTAGAGGTCGGATCCTTCATGATCTACTTTTAAGTTTCGGGGATATGGATCCACGTATGGATACGGGTGCGGGGATTCACCTAAAAATAGAGTTATAAAACATAAATTATGAGATATTATGTGGAGAACTTGAGGAGAATCCTGGAAGGAGATTAAAGGAAAGGGAGTGACATAAAAATTTCAATATAAAAGGTATTCCATTTTCTTCAATTTCACCTTAGCTTTTGTATTGATTACAGATATCATTAAAACTGTCCAAACTTTCCCCATCGATTTTGGTCAAAGTACCCAAAATCGGTTGACCAAATCGGACATGGATCCCACACCCATGTCATGTCGACACGGGTGCAGCACCAAAAGTGAAGAGTCCGAGTAACTTAGATATAGAGTAATGTTACCAGTTTCAAAAAAAACTCTACAGGTTCAATCTTTAAGGTTGGTAGTATCGAGCCCATTATATTTTTAAAATTATAGATTCAGACATACTATTCATTCCAATTTTTACTAGATTTTTACCCATAAATTTATATTTTGTGTCGAAAGTACCGAGTGCAGATGAAACCAGCGCCGCAACATTGTATGTGCCTCTTATGGAAAGCCAAACTTGCTATTAACACCAAGTCTTAAAACAACCTTGCGCAACAACATCCCATTCATTAGAAAATAGAATGAGATTTAAACCTTTTGTTGGTCAAGCATTTATGACTAGTGGAATTGAGAAATGAGAAAAGGTTTCTACTTCGAAATATATATCTCTTTACTTTGACGCTCTATCTTATGATGCTTATTAGGGAAAGATAAAGGTAGTACAAATAGTATATTTCTATTTAGTTTATAACGTCCTATAACACTACTTGTACCAAGTCAGACCACTCTAGTAATAAGTTGTTGAAACAGGAATGACCTTAGGTAGAAGGGTTTTAGACTACTTGCAAAGACAAAGAGTAGTTTAAAATATGTTTGCTTTATAGGAAGCTACTTGAAGAATGTAGAAGTCTATCAAGGTAAAGAGAAACGACTTTCGCACATGTTTTGATCACAAAATCCAGTCTGATGGTGTTATTAAAAGTCATTGCTTCACGCTTAAAGTGATAAAGCAATCCAAGCGAGGATTTATTACTTCACGAGCGAAATCATATACTTCAAATGATGGCATGCAAAATACTCCTAACCGTAAGCGGACGATTTTGCTATGAGAAGTTGGAGTAATACCAACTTTATTATAACATTAAATCATATGTTTGGTCTTTTTAATTTTCCATAATTTGCGCTTTACTTCATGATGTATATCTACTTTTATGTTCTATTTTATGTATGATGATTATTAGAGAAAGTGAAAGGAAGCCACAAATGAAATATTTTTGTTTAGTTTATAACATCCTATGCCACTTCTTGTACCAGGTCATGCCCCTCTCGCTACGTTGCTCGAACTCTCCAAAACTGTTCGCACCCGTGTTGGATCCTCCAAGAACACAGTACTTTTGGAGGATCCAACACGCACCCGTCGATATTTTTTAAGAGTCTGAACAACATAGCCTTTTAGTAATGACTTGTTGAAATTAGAATGACCTTAGGTATAAGGGTTTTAGACAACTTGCAAAAACAAAGTAGTTTAAAGTATGTTCACTTTATAGGAACCTACGAAAGAATATTAGAAGTCAATCAAGGTAAAGAAAAATGACTTCCACACAAGTTATGATGCCAAAATCCGATCTCATGGTGTTATTAAAAGTCATTGTTTCAATGCTTAAAGCGTTAAAGCAATCCAAGCGAGGAGACTATGCGCTTAAAATGATGACGCGCAAAATAATCCGAACCTTAAGTGGACAATTTTTGGCTGAACTATGAGGCTTGCAATCAATAACAACTTTATTATAACACTAAGAGGGTGTTTGGATCGACTTACTTTTAGGTGTTTTTGACTTTTAAGCACTTTTTAATTTTTAGTGGTGTTTGGCAAATACACAAAGTGCTTAAAAGCACTTTACTTTAGGGTTGAAAAGTACAACAAAAAAAAAAGCAAAAAGTTAAAAGTAGGTAGCTACCTACTTTTGGCTTTTGGCTTTTGACTTTTAATTCCCTTAAAAACAAGTTTATCCAAACACCCCCTAAATCAACGTGTTTGGTATTTCTTAGCGTTCCACAACTTGTGCACTTTATTTATCTCTTTACTTTTATGTTCTACCTTATAATGATTATTAGGGAAAGATAAAGGAAGTCACAAATGGTATATTTCTACTTAGTTTATAAGATCCTCTAACACTACTTGTACCAAGTCGAATCCCTCAGTAGTAACATGACCTTGGGTAGCAGGGTTTTAGACTACTTGCAAAGACAAAGAGTAGTTTAAAATATGTTGAATTTATCATAAGCTACTTAAAAGAATATAGAAGTCTATCAAGGTAAAGAAAAACAACTTCCACACATGTTATGATGGCAAAATCCGGTCTCATGGTATTATTAAAAGTCAATGCTTCGCCGCTTAAAGTGATAAAGCAATCCAAGAGACGAGTTATTACATCATGAGCAAAACCATGCGTTCCCAATGATGACGTACAAAATAATCCTAATCTTAACTGGACAATATTTGGCTCAACTATGAGGAGTTGGATTAATACCAACTTTATTACAGCATTAAATCATACATGTATGGTATTTTTAGTTTTCCATAATTTGCACTTTACTTCATTGTGTATCTCATTAATTTAATGTTCTATTTTATGATGATTATTAGAGAAAATGAAAGGAAGCCACAAATGGAATATTTCTATTTAGTTTATAACATCCTCTAGCACTTCTTGTACCAGGTCGGCCCCTCTAGTAATAACTTGTTGAAATTAGAATGACCTAGATAAAAGGGTTTTAGACTACTTCCAAAGACAAAGGGTAGTTTGAAAAAATTTGGCATTATCAGGAGCTACTAGAAGGATATAGAAGGGATCAAAGTAAAGAAAAACAACTTTCAGACATGTTATGAAAGCAATATGATGACAAGATCCACTGAATCTCATAGTGTCATTATAGGTCATTGTTTTGCCTCTTAAAATGATAAAGCAAGAAAAACGAGGAGCTATCGCTTCATAAGAAAAGCCATGCACTTCAACTAATGATATGCAAATAATACCAACGACAACCGGTCAATTTTTGGCTAAACTATGAGGAGTTGGACTAATATCAGCTTTTATTATCACATTACATTCATACATGTTTGGTATTTTTTCCATAACTTGTGCGCTATACATCAAATAAATATGAGCTTCAGTTCTCAGTTTTTGCTCCAAGCCCATAGATCTTGTTGCTTTTTTGTACTTAGTGCACTTTACCTCAAGGAAATTCAGTTCTAGCTTTTTGCTTCAAGCCCATAGATCTTGTTTTTTTTGTATTTCTTGCTTTTGAAAACATTTTAACCTCATGGTCTAATCTTGCTTGATGGTGTAATCACTACATCAATAATGATGAAAGTGGGCCAATAAGACTATTTTTTTTCATATGGAATGCTTTGTGCTCAAAGCGTATGGAGCTAGGTAACAATCAAGGTCTTCCTCTTTAAGTAGAGTTCATCCTTTTCCCTTTGCAAGAAAGAATTCCTGGTCTTTCCGGTAAGGAAAGGCGGTGAGGCAAATTTATAATACTTAATAACACAAATATTATGTGTTGGTCTTTGTTTTCCGAGTTTAAATAGGACGGGTTAGTAGGTGTTAAGGAACTCAAAGGTAATTGAGCTAACATTCTTTTCCCCTTTACCAATCAGGGTTCCCCCCCTTCTTTTAGTCTCCCTCCTATCTTATCCACCAAATGATGCACAGTGAGGATGTCCCCATTCATTATGTCATTATGTGAATTAAATATTATATCGCAATGCAGAATATTATAGGCTAATCTATGCACTCTACTCTTGAGGCGGTCTCTATCTAAAGAGACCACAGCCACAAATCACTTGTTAGAGAAAATATCTGCAGCAAAGCAGGCACAGTCCCTTTCTTTTTTTTATCATCATTTTGACGGTAAGAAGGGGAGTCTTGGAGCAACGGTAAAGTTGTCTCCATGGAATCAGCCACTGATGTTTGCATCAAGATAGGCTGCCTACCTTCATTGATGGAGTATGGCCCTTGCCTGGATCTAGCGTAAACGAAAGATGCTTCATGCATCAAGATGCCCTTATCATTTTGACACAAAATCTGTAGATTTGATTGACTAGACTCCTCGCTAATATAAGAACAGCTCATTCACGACCAAGGAAGAATGCTATCTTTTATATAAGCCTAATAATGGACTTGAATACAAGTACCATCAACATAATGTTTCTTCAAACATCGATGATCAATATCATTAATGCTATTTGGAGTCTAATTCACAAAAGCTTAACTACCATCAGTATAATGTTACTTCAAGCATCATTGATCAAGCCCACTTATGTAAATACCAGATGTTGCCTGTGACCTTAACCTAAATCACTCATGCCTGAAGCCATCAACGTTATGTTTTCTCACTGTTAATACCTAAACCCTCTATGCCTCATTTAAATGTATTAGCAGTTTAACATTCACATCAAGACACTGCACTTTAAGGCTGCATAACATCACCCTACCTAGATCCCACTTGTGGGGTTACACTGGGTATGTTTTTGTTGTTGTGCACTGCACTTTAACTTGTGAACTATAATGATACTGTCATTCTTCCCACTTGTAGGAAAAGTTGATGCTTTTTGAAGAACTATTACTCCCAAATTTCCAAGTTGATTAAAAAATATGCAACAGCCATTTTACAATTGGGAGAAAGCAACAACATCAAATGATATTCCATTCATAATCAAGTACTCATGATAAAGCTTGGATTACAAAAAAATTAAATGCTTAAAACAATCAAGAAGTAACAAAATGCATGTGTCTTTCCTTATGGCTGTAGTCTACATGTACTGTATAATAGCTAATGAAATGTAAGATTTCTCAAGGTATCACCTTCTTAATTCCATGCCAAGTAGAAGATCAGGAAATCAAGAGATCTTGATTTGATTAGGGAGTTTGCTGCATCCCAGAGCAGGAGCCGGTGGAAGAGCCTGATAGGAAGATTAGCAGAGAATCTGATATGAGTTATCGCTATAATAGAGAACTGTTTAATTGTCTTTGAAGAACTAATAACAGGCCAACATTTTCATACACTAGCAAAAATTGGCATTCTTATTTTGGGTCAAAAGGCTTACTCACATAAGCAATCTTTTGTTCACTTCTGCAATTACCAAATAATTTAGGCTATAGATACATTCAGTCACGTATCGAGAGATCTTGTATACACCAAATAAAACCTCAACTTAGGGGAAATATTTCATATCCTTAAACCTGGACATGAACGAGGCTGTAGCCTAATCCATAAAAACACTTGATGTTTATGATCGGACATACAAAGTTAAACCAATATTAATTTTGTGTTGGTTATTGCAATACACATACAACAATGAGCATGTTCTGCACAAGGCGCTGAGAATTCTAAAAAGGTATGCAACTGATTCCTCCAATGAAGGAGCTTTTCTTGCAGATTTTAGTTACGATCTTAATGCATGTTAAGTTAACATATAAAAAGTGGAAACTACTTAGGTGAGCTCATATGTATTATCAAGACCAAAGTCAAGAGATTCTGAAACATAAATGCAAGGTATTTGAAAACAATACAAACGAACCTGCTTCACAAGGATCTGGCACCGGAAGCATAACCTTTTTAGGGGTATCAGCATTTGGTTCCATCTGCATAGTTTGGTCAAAGTAAATGCCTCGACCCTCTCCCTCATCCTGGAAGGAATAAAGCCTTGTCAGTTATGTCACAACATTAAAAAAATTGTTGTTGTGTCAGAAATGTAAACATACTTTGGCCTCCAACTGTTGAGGCATATTTGGAATCTGCTCCATCAGGCAGCTGCATGACACATGAAAATCAAAAAGAGGTAGAAATCTTCTGATTCACAAACTTCAACAACCAAATTAATGCTTTCACTATGCAATATCATAGCAATTACAAGTTATCTAGGATGATTAACACAAAGAATTGGATAAATTCAATTTTACGGTCATAATTACATTGCACAAGACCCAATGGAAACATGATTTTTTCAAGATCAAAGCAGCACAGATATTACGTGAAGTTACATGAACAAGGCAAACACAATAAAATATATCAAGTGAAGAAACGCTGGCCCGTATTAGCAATAAACATAACATGTTATTACTTAGAAGCAGTTACAAATGCCGCCCTCTGACTCGGACGATCCACGTCAAGAAATCTTAACTTAGATGCCACTTCGTCCTCAGGCATCCTCAGATGGCATTGCTCTTGCGATCTCTCAGGACTAAATGCCGGCACCACAGGAGATATATTATGTGCCTATAGTTAGGACAAAAGAGTGACATCACAAGGGAGATATTATAATCTATAAAATTAAGACCAAATGATGCATCGTAGGAGAGCTAACTGGTGCAACAGAATGAGAAGAAGATGCTGGCACAGCATAAGGGACTTCAGGTACCACTTTGTCCATAGTACGTGGAGCCTGAGAATTTTAAAAAAGCATTCATTTAGATTATAATAGTCTCAAAAAGAAGATAAATTTAACTTAGAAAAGTTTAGGGAATACCTCAGCATAGGGATCTTGGGCGGGCTGATTAGAGTTGAGCACATCATAGAACACATCCCACCACTTCTTTAGGAATGCCCCCGGAGATTTGATAGCTGAAACAAATCATAGAATTAAATAATAGAACATTAGCACATCACCACAAATAAAATGATCAGTCACTATGTTGTGCACATCCCTCCAAAATAAAGAAGAGCATACTCTACTTTTTCATTTGTCCCCAAAAATGTCATCTTTATATATTTAAAAATACTTTAAAATTCTCATGTTACTATGATGATTTATAATCACACATGTTTAAAGCTTATTTTGGACCACATGTATCAAAGGTCTTTCATAATTTTCATGGCCCGATGACACATAAATTCAAATATAGAGAATAAATTTACTTTGTGTCACAAGACTTTCTTTTTTTCTTAAACTATGTGTCTAGTCAAACACCATTTAAAATTAAAATGAAATCAAACGAATAACATAGTTCTTAAAAATAACACGATCAATAAAAGGGTAGCCCCGATGCACGAAGCATCCTGCATTCACCCAAAGTCTGGAAAAGGCCCGCAGCCCAAGGGGATGTGACCTAGGCAGTCTACCCAAACCCAAGTAGCAGTGGCTAATTTCAAGTCTCACCCTGAGTTATAGATCATGCGGAGACAACTTTTAATGAATAATAATCACGATTAAAGCTAAGTAATGAGTTCAAATCTGCCATAAATTTAAAGAAAGACTTGCCATCATCTGTCGGATTTTCAACATCAACTTCTCTCGCGAATGCCTCGGCAGACTCACGCATCCCCTTCTTAACAAAGTAATCATAGATGCACTTGTCAAGCCTGAAGAATTGCCAATAGAATCTCATTAATTTGATGTAAACTGTTTTCCCCTAAAACATTTTCTCGATGAAGACGCCTTCCAATATTAATTAAAAGGAAAAAAATCAAATTTGACAGTATAAAATTTTATATTGATCAATTTCATCATTCATTAGACTATTGGTCTACTCATGCCCTTACAATTAAAAAACAAAAACAAGGTAAGATTAAACCAAAAATTTGGTAAAAGACAAAGTTCCTCCAATTAGGATAATATAGGGAAATGATTTTTTCTCTTTATTAAAATATAAATTCATCTAACCTATCCAAGATCCTAACAGTCTATTATAAGCAATCTTACTCTGCATTTTTGCAAGTGATTCGACCGGACCACAAAGGTCTATTGTACGCAGTCTTACCCTACATTTTTGCAAGAGATTGTTCCCATGGCTTGAACCCGTGACCTTCTGGTTACATTGCAACAACTTTACCAGTTACTCCAAGGCTCCCCTTCTGCCTAGAGAAAAATTATTTTCTTATCTCTTACGCTTGTCTCGTATCACTTGCTTCAACAAATAATCATACCTTTCCTTTCAAGTTCTAAAACTTAACAATGTCATCAAAACCCTATTGAAAAATTTCTCCAAAAAATTATTTCCCAAGATAAAGCACGTTTTACATAAATTTCTCTAATTGAAAAAAACATTCAAGCCTAAAATTAAGAGAACATAAAAGGAGAAAAGAACATATATCATAAAAAGTTATAAACTTGTACTCACATCTTTTGAGAATTCCCTAAGTCCATGATCCAAAAGAAAATGGACAAAGAGGAGAAAATGAGAGCGAAGATAGATTAGTTAACAGGATTTGTCTACAAAAAATTAAATGGAAGAGAACATACAACCAGACAATATATACTATTGACTATAAAATATTGAGTGATAAAAGAGACAAGAAAATGGATGCCAAATAAAGAAAAAAAAGAAAAATGATATCTATATTTTGACTATTAAAATGGGAAAAAATTTATTATAAAGTGTGCAATAAAATATATGGAGATCAAATGAATGATGGGTGATAATTTGTAAAACAAAAATTGTATTGACTTGAAGAGTGTGAGAAAGAAAAGAGACAAGAAAAGGATGCAAAAATAAAATCTACAATTTCATTGTTAAAAGGGAAACAAATTCATTATAAAGTGTGTACAATAAATAATATGGCATGTAAAATATGCAATCAAATGAATGATAATTTACATACCAACAATTCTATTGACTTAATGATATTGAGAAAGAAAAGAGATAGAGAAAAAGAAATCTACATTTTCATTGTTAAAATGGAAAAAAATTCATTATAAAGTGTGTACAGAAAAAAATATCGCAGGTAAAAAATGCAGTAAATTGAAGGATGAGCGATAATTTGGTTAATAAATAAAATGAAAACCATATGCACAAAAGAATTCATAGTAATAAAAAGAATTCTTGTTTCGTCTCCACAACTAAGATTTTCTTTAAGATTTATAGCTTTTTCTTCTTCAATCAATTAATTCATATTACACTTTATTTTCCTTTAAGAATTCTCCTTTTATACCTTTTGTACGAGACAGAAATAATTTATTTGTTTCTTATGCCTTTGACTCTTAAAGTCATTGGACAATTTTCAAAGTTTTCCTGAAAAGAATATTGAGAGAAGTTTAATAGAAAAAACTTTAAGGTGTCGGGTAATTGTATATTTAAGAAATTGATTTGTTTGCCAAATTTTAAAAAGTATCTGAATTTAAATTCTTAACTATTTGAGAACACTTCTAAAAGTGTTTTCAATGAATATTTTCAAAGAAGTTTATGAAGATAATCTTAGGACCTTGTATGGTCGGACACATCAAATTTATTCGTAGAAATTTCCTTTGTTTATTTACTCCGAATTGGAGAATTAATATTTTTTAAAAGAGGATCATGGAAAAGTGAAAAGAAGAAGAAAACCAGACTTGTATGTGTTCAAAAGAATAAGGTAAGCATAAAATCACATGAAATGAAGTTGTTTTCAAATACATACGAATTCTTAAAAAACACGTAGATTTAACAAAAAACAAGATGCAATAAGAAAAATAATCTATGTAAGCGATACCAATTAGTTTGTGATTAAAGTTTTAATTATGATGATACATTTACGCTAGGTCCACTGCCCAGTATTAGTCTTTTGGTCCAGTCAGAAACTATATGATCATTTAAATAATGCAGAGAATTTCTAACACTAAGAAAAAACTACATAATAATTTTAAAATACCGGAAAGACACTAATTTTTATAAATTGACGAGTAAAAGAGGATGAAATAAGTAAAAGAGAGGGTTCCTTTTTGTGAGAATTTTTTTAAGAAGTGAACATGACTAGTTTGTGACCTTAGCATGGAATCAAATGTAAAAAATAAATGGTGAAATTTGCTAGTAATTGTTAAAGAATTTGTACAAATTAATTAGGTAATTGTCCAACTGAGCAAAAGTTACATACTTAGTAGAATTCACTTTTTTGGGGTTTGAGTGAGGTATTTCAATCAAAATTTATTGTCTTTTATCAACTAAAATTCATGTTTGCACAAGAATTAATTCATTGTCTTTTTCCCTTTTACTTGTAAGAATTGGGTACTCTTCTCTTATTTGACTTTGTCCTACAACACAAAACTATTTTGTATCAATCCCAAGCAAAAGTTATACTAAAAAAATAAAACTAGCTACAAACTCGTTACTTGAGTGTAGCTAATTTTAATTTTTGAATGTAATTTTTGTTTAGAATTGATGCATAATTGTTTTGTTTTGTAAATCAAAGTCAAATAAGAGAGGGAGATCAATTCTTACAAGTAAAAAGGAAAACAAGGCAATGAATGAATTCTTGTCCAAATATGAATTTTAGTTGACAGAAGATAATAAATTTTAATTGAAACACCTCACTCAAACCCAAAAAAAAAAAAAAGTAAATTGTACTAAGTATGTGACTTTGGTACAATTGGACATTTACCTAATTAATTTGTACAAACCCCTTAACAGTTCCAGACAAATTTCACCATTTATATTTTGCACTTGACTCCATGCTAAGATCATCAACTAGTCATGATCATTTCTTCAATCTTTTTGACTATAAACATAAATCCTCACAAAAAAAAATTTATATTTACTTACTTCATCCCCTTTTACTTGTCAATTTATAAAAATAAACTTTTTCTTTTACTTGTTCACTTATGTAATTCACCATTAACATTAAGTAATGACTTTAACTAATTGAAGTACTAATAGTCAATTCTTTATTTTTTAAAGATCGTGCCCACATAAATCAGAACAGAGGGAACGATATAACCTAACCTCTATAGAATCCATCGTGTCTTTAGTCATTGTCTTCACATCATGGGCTTTCTTTTTGTACTTTATCTGCAGTACTAGTCTCTGATTTCTTCTTCGATTTTCTTTGCAGTTTTTGCCATGGATCTTCCATGCTTATTTTAGATTTCTCAGTCACCTAGACAATCCTATCCCCTGCATCTGCCACAGTCCAATCGTCGTTGAAACCTTTATCATAGTCCGATTTTCTTTTATATTTGTCTGATGCATGGTACTCCTTCAACATAAACATGAACAAGAACAAAACGTTAGAAATAGCTTCCATTAGCCGCAAAAATTTACTATACTCTTTCTGATACTATTTTCTTATTAATTTGCTTCGAAAAGAAAAATAAAATCTCTTTAAATTTAGAAAATTTAACTTTCCTTAAGTTTTTCTAACTAAATAAATGTTATGACTTGTTCAAAATTACACATTTCAAAAGTTTATACACGAATGGAAGCAGATCTAAAATTTGAATTCTATATATTCAAGTACAAAACTCTACCACAATTCATTTAATTTACAATCTTTTAACACATAGGCGGAGCTAGTATTTTGAGCTTATGAATTTTGAATTCTAGAGAAGACAAACTTAGCAAGTTTGAATAAATAATTCATAAATGTTAAGTGAATTTTTAGACGCAAATACAGGATGCAGGCCAGGCTAAAGCTACTGGGTTTAGTGATTCCACCAAACTAGTATACAAACTTGTAACTTCCCCCCTATTTTAACACATATACAAGCCCATGTTTTAAATACACACATACATATACAAGGTTTGAGTCAAAGCTAACTGGATTCGAAAAGACAAATATTATGTCATGCTTAATACTACCTATCTCATATAAATTTCGTAACTAATTAAACTATGTCATATAAATTAAATTGGAAAAAATATCATAATCATCTACCAAAAACAATAAACAGGGGGGAAGTTGAAAGGTACCTCGGAATAAGTAGGGGAGGAAAAGAAGCAAACACGGGAAACATTGCCTTGGAGAAATAGACATCACATCCAAAAGACTTCAATCCTAAAGTTGTTCCAGGTTCTTTAGAAACTTCCATGCATTGCTTCATTTTCTGAACAACTACAAGACGGTGGTAGAGCTAGGATTTTCGATAAAAGGTTTTAAAATATAAAGAAGTAAGGACATGAAGAAGCCAAGGGAATTCAATATCTATCTATATAAACATAAAAAAAAGTATATTTTTCCGGCAAAGGGGATTGAGATGAACCCTGTTGTGCCCCCTATCTAGTATGATAAAAGTAAAAAACCTTAATGTCTCCTTAAGCCTGCCTATCACCAAAGTTTTTGTTTATGCTGAAAACTTATGCAAATCTTCACAGTGAAGAGTTTCACTTTTTCCATAATCCTGCATAAGGCTCTCACATTTCACATTAGAATTTTAAGTTGCATTTCTCCCTTGAATACTGATAAGATCATGCAGGAAGTTGCAGAAAGATATCTCAATGACCAAAAATATTCTGGAAACAAAATCACACTTGATATTGTAACCAAAACAACTGCTAAGTGTTACGATCACGGGATCACTTATGAATATTCAACTTATTCTGGCATGTTCTTCACTTAAGTCAGCATGCGTAAGCATATCATCGTTGAAATCATTAAACTTGAAAGGGCAGCAAATGTGTGCTCAAAAGGTTGAGCTGCCAGTTTTTGAAAATTGTTTCTTTTGATTTGATACACGTAAACTGGGACTTGACAATTGATAGTCAATGGCAGGGGCAGCAGTGTCAACTCCCTGCAAACAAACAAACAGAATAAACGAACTTAAAGATGAACCTGAACCAAATAATATAATGAACAATGCAGATTAAGTTAACTTTTCAGCTGCTACGAAAAATTCAGGGCACTGACAGTTAAGCTCCATCCTTGATTACATACTTGTTGGCAAGCCTTATTTTCGTCTGGAGGTACAATAAAAGGAAAAGATCAATCAGAAGTATAGAACGAAAAGAATTAGAAACCTTAAAGAACAGATAATACAACCAGCAATACTTGACTAAATAAATTAGCACAAATCTACTGTACCGCTTAGCTCAAATTCACCATTTGTACAAATATCCTCTGTATGGTCATCAATGCAATAAATTTTCTTGGCAACTCTTCGGGAAAAAACATTTGAAGAGCAAAGCACTCATCATATCCAAAGAACAAAGAACATTGTGTGCTACTTCCCTACTTCTTTCCGTGTATGTTTCCTTTATATCATGTTTATCCTAAACGCTATTTCAAGGAAAGTACTCTTCATTAAATAGCAAAGGAGAGGAAGATAAAGAAGAGAAGACCATTGGTGAGATTGAAACTTTGCACCTTAGTAATGTAGGATGGAAAAACAAACACTAAGCAGCATCTAATTACCTTCTTTTTTTTGTCATAAAAAAAAAAAACGCATAATACCGACTCTTTCTATTAACACTCAATTTCGCAGGACAAAGACACGTATTCATTCTGTTAACATTGGCAACACTAAGAAATGGAGGCTTTTGCCTCTGCAAATCATAGGCTCAATCTAAGTTGCTCGGGTGCGGATCTAGAGGTCGGATCCATTATGATCTAAATTTTAAGATTAGGGGACAAGAATCCATGTATAGATATGGGTGGAGGGATTCAGCTACAAATAATTCAAATATCTAAAAATAGAGTTATAAAACCTAAATTATTAGATATTAGGTGGAAAACTTGAGGAGAAAATATTGGAGAAGAGGAGAATCCTAGAAGGAGATAAAAGGAAAGGGATTGATAGTAGAAATTTATAAATACAATGTATTCCATTTTCTTCAATTTCACCTTAGTTTTTGATTTGACTACAGAAATCATTGAATTTATCTAGAATTTCTCCCTCGAATTTGGTCAATGTACCCAAAACTGGTTGACCAGATTGGGTATGGATACCACACCCACGTTGTGTCGACACGGGTGCGGCACCAAAAGTGAAGAGTCCGAGCAACTTAGGGCTCAATTCTCCAGTTATCTGTTCTTTAATTCTAAGTCATTCAAAATTAATCAAATTCCATGCAGTTATTGCTTCCCAAATCACAACATTTGCAACAGCATGAAGACTCTGGACACAATACAGATCTGCAGTAAAGCTAATACGAATTGTCGCATTCATCATTCATTGATAAGGGAACCTGAAGAGGCCATGTTCTGATTGCAACAAACATTCATTCTAATTCAATAATGCAATCAATCACTTTTAACTTCATTTTCATCGAGCTCTTGCAAGTAATGATCTGCATCCAAGGCTGCCACACACCCTACACAAATATGAAGTTGAAAAGCAGAAGCATCTTAGAATCGTAGTTCTGCTTTGATAACATTAGGCTATTTCGTTATGGTAAGAGAACATTGAAAATCAAAGCTTCAAAAGAATCCACATTGAAGATAAAAATGACCAATATAGATGGAAAATGCAAGACAGAAGCGCACAGGCGCAATCCTTTCCAGTGTTACATGAGAAACTTTGCAATTTACAAAAGTCTCTTTTACTCTAAGCACATAGAGGCTGGCAGAACAATGAGATATTATTGATACAATTCTAATTCAAAGTTCTATAAATTGGAAAAGAGAAAAACACATCTTCATGGACCATATTTTGATCTCTCCAGCACAGAGATTGTCATAGTAGAAGCATGTGAGATACACCTAATAGACAAGCAGTAGACATGGCCAACCAAGCCAACCAACTTCTTTTCTGGACCAAGCAAACCAATAAGGAACAAAGATTAAACAAAATTCGGATCACTAACCTGAGCCAGCATGTGTGACGGCTTTGCATTACACTTCTTATCTTGAATATAACCAGTAGCAAAAAACGCCCCTGATGCTAGTCTCTGTTGTCCTTGGCATAGTTACCACATATCAGTCAAAACCGAACAGCAAAAGAAGACCCCAGATCTTCAAATCTGAAACCTACAGCAATCACTTTTCCACTTTAAGTCATCCTGACTGCCTATTCTCCCCATAGGCCTCCACTACCATGAAGTTCCAACGCACCTTTATCATAGGGTTACTCAACCTCCTATTTCGCAGTATTTTCCTAAACTCAAATCTACTATGAATTATATATACTCTGGATAGAGAGGAAGTTTGTCAGCTGATGGCACCATGTTACGAGTCTTATTCATCTCAAGAAATACTGAATTGGATGTAACTTCTTTTGCACGTACATGAGGTACCCTTGCTCTTGCAGAACTTTGCCAAAATATTTTATTCAGGTCCCCCTTGCATCATTTTAACATTTAATTCCAATAGGAAATTGAGTAAACAAAGGTTGAACATTCCCTGGCTTTGGCATGATTAGACAAATATTTTGCCAGATGTTCAACCAAATTGACATTGAGTCATGACTAAGGTATAGCATCACAATGAGTATATTGAGTGTCATATAATTGGAACAAAAGGATGGCATCCCAAGGAAAGTCATTAGATTAAGACCAATCGGTTACATCACAACAGAGATATTTGGTCTCACAAAATTAAAAGAAGAGGATCACACTACAAAAGGTATATAATATATAAGTATTTCCAATGACTGTGTAGCCTGAGAGTTCCACGATTCATGCATTCAAATTATACTTGCTTCAAAGAAATGAATTTAACTTTGAAAAGTTTAGGTGACACCTTAGCATATGATTCTTGAAAATGCTCCGGAGATTAAAGATGAATATATCTGGAACACATCCCCCAATTTGCCAAAAATCCCTCTCAAGAACTGATAGCTAAAAAAATCCCAAGAATGCCCAGGACTTCTAGTTACTTTTGGGATTTGTTTTAACAATCAATTCTCCAAGGGATCTCTAGCAGAGTGGTGGGATGGGTTCTATGATATATTCACCTCTGAGCAGGCCCAAGAATCCTATGTTGAGGTTTCACCCAGCTTTCTTATCAGCTTAGTTAAAGCACTTATAATTGTGTGAGTTTCTGAATTCTCAGGCTGCACAGTCTTAAGTAGAATGTGAGAACTTATATCCCTTCTTAAATGGCATCTTTTGCTCTTAATTTTACAAGATCAAATATCAGAATCTAATGTCTACCACGTGATAGAACCATTTTGTCCTAACACTGACACCTAGATACCACCAGTGGCGGAGCCAGGAATTTCATAAATAGAAAGTGGAAAAAATATTTGTCCTAGTGAGATTCGAACACACGAGCACTGCCTCATTCCAAGCATTTGAAACCACTAGTCCATAACAACTTGCTGTGTTAAGGGTGTCTAAAATATGTTATTTAATCATTTCGTTCATGATTTTACTTGTATATACGGTATTTTTTTCCGACTGGACACCCTGACATCTATATGTGGCTACGCCACTGGATACCACCACTTATTAAACAAGTGGTATATCCGCTCTAAATCACAAGTTGAGATGTATATTTCCCCCCTTTCCCTTGTTAAAATCACCAAACTTGGATAGACAGGAAATATTAGCTTATCCAATCTGCCACTTGATGTGAGTTTTCCTGTGAGAACAGGATTCAGTTTTCGACATTTGTTCTTTTTACTTGGAAGTAACTAAGCTATGGCTAAAAAAATTGACAAGTAATGACAGCAGAAACGAACTACAACTAAATATGAACGCCATATTTACTTTTTCTGTTGATGTGAAAAATCAATAGGAAGTACAACAAGAAATAACTAAGAAACCTTAAAGAACATATAAATTCCACCTGCAGTATTTAACTAAACAACGTAGCATGAATCTACTGAATGTATGGCTCTACTGAACCAAATATGCAAAAGTAAAGAAACTCACCTGACCGAACATTTGGCTGGAACCAAGTCATAAAGGTTGTGGGTTAATTTCCTGCTTCTTTCCATGTATGTTCTCGCTTGGTTTCCCATTTTATTCTAAATGCTTAAAGGAATCTGAAAAATGAAACTGGAGGTAAAATATAGAGATGGTAGGTAACTCGCAATTCAATGAGTAAGCCAGTGGCAAAAAAGTAAATATTCCAGGCATCAACTTCATAATCAATTTCAGCTCCTAATAACCACAGTTCTTCACTTGTAGGAGAAAGAACTATGTGGCATTTTAAGTCACTCGAGATTCGTGGACTTACAGAGTAAACTCTTATCATTACTTAAATCTGCAATAAATTCTTGTTTGATTTCATTTTGGTCCCATGTGAACCTATAACCCTAATTGCCTGCCAAGTGATCCTAAATACTGACAATGGAAAAGATGCTTTGAGAACTTCACTTGTTTGAAGAATGGTTGTAAAATCTTGTACCATTCCAGAAAGTACATGGTGCACAAGTGATATATGGCACTTCTTAGAGAAAGCCAACATCATGCTAGCTGTTTAGGGCCCACAGTTTCGACCAACTACTCCCTCCATTCACTTTACATGTCCCCTATTCCAGAAATAGATTTTCACTTTCACGTGTCACTTTTAACATTCAAGAAAAGATAATTATTTTTTCTTATTTTACCCCCTCAACATTAATTACTTATTCCTCAAATCATTTCCCAAGACCTACAACTATACTTCAATTAATATAGGTGTTGTGATAAAATACTCATACTAATCATTGTTTCTTAAGGGGCGTGCAAAGTGCAAAGTCCAAAGTGACAAGTAAAGTTGAACGGAGGGAGTATGTCGACGACTGTTTAAGAAATTTAATTTACCAACTTAAGGTCTTAGAACAAAAGGTGAATAAGTAAGTTTTTACCATACGAACTGTGAGAAATATAGGAGAAAAAAAATTATTATTGAATTGTATATCTACATTATTACATTGAGACCCTATTTATAGACACTACATTAGACTTCTTTTCCAATTAGGACACTACATTACAATCCTTTCCAAAGTAGGATTCTATATACTATTCATATTCCTATTTCTATTCTTATTCTAAGTAGGATTGTATATACTATTCTTGTTCATATTCCTATTCTAACACTCCCCCTCAAGCTAGTGCATACAAGTCATATGTACCTAGCTTGTTACAGATATAATTAATACGAGGACGAGTGAGGGGCTTGATGAAGATATCTGCAAGTTGATCAATCGACTTCACAAAATTGACAATCAATCTTATTGTGCTTAGTCTTCTCATGAAATGCTGGATTTGATGCATAATGTCGATAAAACACAAAGTGATAAGTTCCTAAATCATAGTATTGAACTTCCCAAACCAAGTTGGAGAAGATTGTTTTGAACCATAGAGTGACCTACGTAATCGACATAAAAGGCTACTAAACTCCCCTTGAGCAACAAAATTAGGTGGTTGCTCCATATAGACTTCTTCACAATGCAGTGGTCACCAAAAAGTGCTCAAAATCTTGTATAAAATATATGGATCATCTTGATATCAATAGATGAGTCGATATTTAACAAGAAAATCATTGAAAAACTAGTCGAAACAGGCTCATGAGTCGGAGTATTAGATTTGATGGCTCAAAGTAGTCACAATTTGAGAAATAAAATTATATGGATAGGGTCGGAATGATGTCACAACCCTACTGAGAAAGAGAATTCTATAGGTAGGGTCGGAATGATGGCACGACCTTACTTGAAACTAGAAATGAGATAGGTAGAGTCAGATTGAAGGCACGACCCTACTGAAAAATAGAAATTATATGGGTTGGATCAAAATGATGGCACGACTCTACACAAATAAGAAGTAGTCACTAGAAAGAACGATGCTAGCAAATCAGATATAAAAAAGTAGTCACCGAAAAGATGGCACGGTGCTACACAAATCGGATATGAAAAAGTAGTCACCGGAAAGATGGCACAATGCTACATAAATAAGATATGAGAAAGTAGTCACCAGAATGATGCACAGTGTTACACAAATCAGATATGAGAAAGTAGTCCGAAAAAATGCACGGAACTATGCAAATTAAATATGGGAAAGTAGTCACCGAAAGGATGGGACGGTGCTATACAAATTAGATATGAGAAAGTAGTCACCGAAACAACGTGCTACGCAAATTGGATGTGAAAAGGTTGTCATCGGAAAGATGGCACGGTGCTACACAAACACTGGTAGATATGGGGTTGACACAAAACAATCCTAGAATGTCGTCGAAAACTGATGCACGATCACATGTCTGACTGAGTTTTCGTCCCCTGGATATGGTGTTCATGCATATATCATTGGTCCTACTTTTGTTAATACTTAACCATTAGCCAGACGGGCGGCATATATGGGTCATAGCCATCCGCCGGCAGCGGAAGCTCTTTGTTTCTCCACATGTGAGAAATATAGGAGAAAAATATTACTCCCTATGTCCCAATTATGTGATACATTTCGTTTTTCGAGAGTCAAACAATTTAAGTTTAATCAAGAATTTGCTCATGAAATCTTCAAAGAAATTTATATATTTGTAAACTACGTAAAAAGTACTATAAGTCACAACAATTGACAATTCAAAATATTTAAAAGATATATGAAAAATTTATAGTCAAAGATAGACTGGTTTGAATCTCAAAATCCGAAATATGTCACATAAATTGGGACAGAGGGAGTATTGAATTGTGTATCTATATTATTACATTGAAACCGTATTTATAGACACTAACATTACAATCATTTTCAAAGTAGGATTTTATATACTATTTCTACTCCTATTTCTATTCATATTCTAAGTAGGATTGTATATATTATTCTTGTTCCTATTCCCATTGTAACACTAACCATTCAGCTTATCACATAAAACAACAACATAACACTTCATATACGTATTAGTGTTTGTCAGAATAAGAATAGGTCTACACAATCTTACTTAGAATAGAAATAGAAATAGTATATAGTATCCTTCATGATAAAAGATTGTATGATAGTGTCTATAAATAAGGTTCACTGTGTAATAATGTTGATACACAATCAATAATATTTTTCTCTCATTTTCACACATAGTATTAGAGCATTGGTGAGAAACTTACAAAAAAAATAGAAAACCAATCAGTTTTCGGTGACTGTCGAAGGTTGGTTTGTATTGTTTTTTGGTTGGTTAGTGTTGTGTGAAAACAAACACCACTATGAGGTGCGGAACACTCAGGGGAGAAAACCTCAGTGAGCTCCTCTGATTTGCCGTGTCATGTGCCCTCACGCGCCGACGGAAGATCAAGATTTGCGTCACCACATGCGCCGGAGCGTGGAGCAGTTTCCGGCCGATTTTTCGACAATTTTTCCCCAGTGAGGTCGCCTCTCCATTCCGAGGCTGACCATATATTTATTTTTTGATTCCAACCAGTTTCTGGCAGTTAGATCTAATTTCCGGCAACATGGTTTGGAGCATTTCTGCGCTTTTCACTAACTACTCTAATAACGATTATGAGATTATTATCTTTTTTTCACACTGATGTTCGCATAAAGCTTAAGCACACCTCAATTGTTTTGGTGTGTACCTACTACCTCCCACCAACATAGGTTCTAGCCTACTAGGTAACTTTGTTCACCAAGACTCGATCAAATAGGAAGAAATTACCTAGCATTTTGTCTCTACTTGAACTCGAATCCTAGTATATGATTTTCACCCACTTTATTGATGCTAGGCTACACCCTTCGGTGCAGAAATTATGCAAGTGTGACATTGCTTAAATTCATATCATAGATCTAAACTCAACTATTTAATATCATTTCTTCTTGAAAATATTATAATGTAGTAACTCAGAACTTCACGCACTTTACCCTTATGGAAGTTTAACATTGCTTTATTTCTTTTAGATGTCATGAAGTATCAATAAACATGCTTAGTAAGATCACTTGGGTAATGAAAAAGAATCCTCTTAGTCCCAAATTTCTACCATTGTGGTCACAAACGCACTAATCAAAACTACCGTCCTTATTAAAAACTAGTTCCAACTAACGTCATTGAATACCTTCTTTTCTTCTATTGTAAATTAATACTACTGTTATGCTTAAATGTATACTATTTCTTATAGGATTTTGTAAAAAACAATCAAAAAACATGATAGGAAACTAAAAGACGTTAATGAAAAGCATAAAAGAATCCAAAATTTAAACCCTATAGGTTCACCCTTTAAGGTTCGTCGTATTGAACCCATTGTATTTTTAAAATTATGGATCCAGACATACTAGTCATGAAGTTTTAGTAGATTTTTAGGCATAAATTCATATTGTGCATCGAAGGTCCTGGGAGGAGCGTATGAGCCAAGCGCCAGAACACTACATCTGCCTCTTATGGAAAGTCACACTTGCAATTAACACCAAGTCTTCAAACAACCATGATCAACAACCACCCATTCATTAGAAAATAGAATGATATTTGAGACTTATTTGGTTATGCATTTATGACGACTTGTGGAATTGAAAAATGGAAAAAGGTTTCTATCTCATTATATATTTATATCTTTAATTTTATGCTCTATCTTATAAAGAAAAAGGAAGCCACAAGAGTTTATAACAACTTGTACCAAGTCAAATCCCACTAGTAATAACTTGATAAAATTGTAATGACCTAGGTAGAAGAGTTTGAGACTACTTGCAAAGACAGAGTAGTAGTTTAAAATATGTTCACTTTATAGGCAGCTACTTGAAGAATATAGAAGTCGATCAAGGTAAAGAGAAAAGACTTTTAGACATGTTATGATGGCAAGATTTGGTATGTTTGTTATTAAAAGTCATTGTTTTCACCGCTTAAAGCGATAAAGCAATCCAAGGGAAGAGTTATTGCTTTATAAGCGAAACCATGCGCTTCAAATGATGAAGCACAAAGTTATCCTAACCATAAGAGGACACTTTTTGCCTCAACTAGGGAGAGTTGGATTAGTACCAACTTAATTATAGCATTAAATTCATACATGTTTTATATTTTTTAATTTTCCATGATTTACTTCATTATGTACTTTAGAGTTCTATCTTATAACAATTATTAGGGAAAGAGAAAGGAAGTCACAAATGGAATATTTCTATTTACTTTATACCAGGTCGAACCCCTCTTGTAATAACTTTCTGAAATTGGAATGACCAAGATAAAAGGGTTTTAGACTACTTGCAAAGACAAGAGTAGTTTAAAATATGTTTGTTTTGTGAGAAATATAAGAAAAGAATATTATTGAAATTGTGTATCTACATTATTACATAGAGACCCTATTTATAGACACTACAATAAAGACCTTTTTCAACTAGGACACTACAATACAATCCTTTTCTAAGTAGGACACTACATACTATTCCTATTACTATTACTATTACTATTCATATTCCTATTCTAAGTAGGATTGTATATACCTATTACTATTCTAACACTCCCCCTCAAGCTAGTGCATAAAAATCATATGTATCTAACTTGTTACAAATATAATTAATGCGAGGACAGATGAGGAGCTTGGTGAGATATCTGCAAGTAGATCACTCGACTTCACAAAATTGACAGTCAATCTCAATGTGCTTAGTCTTCTCATGAAATACTGGATTTGATGCATAATGTCAATCAATCTCAATGTGCTTGGTCTTCTCATGAAATACTGGATTTGATGCATAATCCCAATAAAACACGAAGTGATAAAATTACAGTGTTGAACTTCCCAAACCAAGTTTGCAAAGACTGTTTCAGACCATAGAGTGACTTACATAATCGACATACAAGGCTACTATACTCCCCCTGAACAACAAAATTAGGTGGTTGCTCCATATAGACTTCTTCACAGTGCAGTGGTCGCCGAAAAGTACTCAAAATCTAGTATAAAGTATATGGATTGAGTTAGAATCAATAGAAGAGTCAATATTAAATAAGTCACCGAAAAGTTGGCCGAAACATGCTATACGCCGGAGTATTAGATTTGATGGCTAAAAGTGGTCAAAATCTAAGAAATAAAATTATATGGGTAGGGTCAGAATGATGGCACGACCCAACTGAAAAATAGAACTTATATATGGAAGATCGGATTGACGGCACGACCCTATTGAAAAAGAGAAATAATATGGGTAGGGTCAGAATGATGGCATGACCCTACTGAAAAAAGAAATTATATGGGCAGGGTCGGAATGATGGCACAACCCTACGCAAATCAGATTTGAGGAGTCACCGAAAAGACGAATGGAACTACGCAAATCAAATCTGAGGAGTCACCGAAAAGACACAGTGCTCTACAACTCAGATATGAGAAAGTAGTTTCGAAATTCACGGTACTACGCAAATTAAATATGACAAGTAGTCCGGAGAGATGCATGGTTCTACACAAATCAGATATGCAAGAAAAAGGTAGTTACTGAAAGGATGGCACGGTGCTACACAAATTAAATATGAAAAAGTAGTCACCAGAAAGATGGCACGGTGCTACACAAATCAGATATGAAAAAGTGGTCACCGAAAAGATCACACTGTGCTACACAAATACCGACAAATATGGGGTTGACACAAAGCAGCTCTAGAAAGTCACCGAAAATTGACGCACAGTGACTTGTCTGGCTGAGTTTCTTCCCTTGAATATGGAGTTCATGCATGTATCATTGGTCCTACTTTTGTTAACACAATCATTGGCCAAACGGGCGGCATATATGGGTAATAGCCACCCGCCGGCAGCAAAAGTTCTTTGATTCTCTACCAAGATCATAGAGGCTCTGATACCATGTGTCAGTCTGGAAGACTAAACTTCCCCCTAAGGTTTCGTGTTTTACTTGGACAGCCTTAAAAGAAGCATGCCTCACTCAAGACAATCTTATGAGAAGAAGATTTCAACTGGTCAATAGGTGTTACATGTGTTCAGAAAGCATCAACCACCTTATGCTTCACTGCCCTTTTGCAACACACTTTTGGAACATGTTTCTAACGCTTTTTGGTATAAGTTCGTCCCATGCCCTTCAATATCAGAGATGCCTACACTAGTTGGAGCTCTATGGAAGTTAGAAAATCCATCAGGAAAATTTGGATCATGACCCCAGCTTGTATCTTTTGGGTTATTTGGAATGAAAGAAACAGGAGATTTTTCGATGGAGTTTCAACTCCAATATCTAAGCTTAAGGCTAGTTGTTTGGTTAACCTTTTTAGCTGGGCCAACTTCTCCTTTGTAAATAACTTATATAAATAACTTAGATCACTACCTGGATTTTGTCAGCTCCTTAGCTCTATAAGTTTCTTGTTCTTACTGAGCTGACAGATCCCCCTTTTGTATCTTTGCATCTACTGGATGCCTTAATGAAATCTCACTTACTTCATCCAAAAAAAGAGGCTCTGATACCATGTGAGAAATATATGAAAAGAATATTATTGAAATTGTGTATCTACATTATTACATAGAAACCCTATTTATTGACACTACAATAGAGACCTTTTCCAACTAGGACACTACAATACAATCATTTTCTAAGTAGGACACTACATACTATTCTTATTACTATTACTATTACTATTACTATTACTATTCCTATTTCTATTCCTAATCCTATTCTAAGTAGGATTGTATATATCTATTACTATTCTAACATGCTTTAAAGCAAGTTACTTGTAGAAGGGATCAAAGTAAGGAGAAACAACTTTCATACATGTTATGTTAGCACGATCAGCTGAGTTTCATAGCGTTATTAAGGGCCATTGTTTTGTCACTTAAAGCAATAAAGCAAGCCAAGCAAGGAGTTATCACTTCAAGCAAAGCGAGAAAGCTTCAGAGAAGCGTGTGCTTCAAATGATGACCCACAAAATAATCCTAATGATAAGCAGACAATTTTTGGCTTAACTATGAGGAGTTGGGCTAATATTAGCTTTGTTATGGCATTAAATTCAGACATGTTTGGTATTTTTTTTATTTCCATAACTTGTGCGCTTTACTTCAAAGAAGCATGCGCTTTAATTCTCGCTTTTTGCTTCAAGCCCATAATTCTTATTGCTTTTTATGGGCTTTACTTCAAATAAGTGTGCACTTCAATTCTCGCTTCTGGCAGCTCATAGATCTTGTCGTGTTTTTCGTCTTTCAAAATATTGGAGCCTCATGGTCTAAGCTTGCCTGACAATGTGATCACTACATCAACAATTATGAAAGTGAGCCAATCAAGCTGGTGTTTTCATATGGAAGGCTTCGTGCTCAAAGGCATGGAGCTAGGAAACAATCAAGGTTCTCCTCTTAAACTGGAGTTCATAATTTTCTCTTTGCGAGAAAGAATTTTGGGTCTTCTCCAATGAGGAAAGGCGATGAGGTAAATTTCCAATACTTAACAACACAAATCTTAAGGAATTCAAAATCAATTGAACTAACATTTAACATTCGTTTCCCCCTTTATCAACTCAGGGATCCTCTCCTCTTTTACTCCCCCTCTCCCTCATCCTGGAAGCCTGGAAGGATTAAAACCTTGTAAGTTATGTCACAACTTCAAAAAGAAAAGTTATTGTCTCGGAAATGCAAACTTACTTTGGCCTCCCACTGTTGAGGCCTTATTTGGAATCTGCTCCATCAGGCGGCTATATGACACATGAACATCCAAAAAAGTTAGAAATCTTCTGATTCACGAACTTCAACAACCAAATTGATGCTTTCACTATGCAATATCTAAGCAATAACCAATTATCCAGAGAGATAACACAGAGAATTGGATAAATTCAATTTTACAGTCATAATTGCATTGCACAAAACCCCATGGAAACGTGATTTTGTTCAAGAACAAAGCAGAATTGATATAACATGAAGTTAAGTGACCAAGGGAAACACTATAAAATACATCAAGCGCAGAAATATTGGTCCGTATTAGCAATAAATATAACATGTTACCTAGAATCAGTTACAATTGGCACGCTCTGACTTTGACTCGGACTCGGATGATCCATCTCAAGAAACCTTAAATCAAACAGTGCTTCATCCTCAGGTGTCCTCAGGTGGAAGGCCGGCACTAGAGGAGATATATTTTGCACCTATAGTTCGGAAAACAGAGTGACATCACTAAGGAGACATTGTAATCTGTAAAATTAAGTTGAAACGACTACATGGTAGGAGAGATAACTGGTCTAGCAGAAAGAGGAGAAGATGATGGCGCAGTAAATGGGATACGATACTCCATGTTGTCAATTGTCCGTGCAACCTGAGAATTTAAAAGAATGATACATTCAGATTATAATAGCCCAAAAAAAAAGATAAATTTAATCTCATATTGAAATGACACTAATATTTTCACAAGAACCTCAGGCGTGCTAGGGTAAGGTTATCAAAATCAAATATGGTGAGGAGGATAGAAGGATGACAAAGGAAGTAATTACTCCATATGGAGTTAGTGTGTGAAGATCAATTAGAGTACTTTGGCCTTTTATGAAGAACCACGCCAATATTAAAGTAGGAAATGGTTGCAAGATCTCCTTTTGGGATGATAAGTGGTTGAGATCACATAGTTTAAAGGGTCTGTTCCCTGGATTAGCTGGTATTGCAGTACAACAGAAAGTGAGTGTGGCTGACATATGGACACAACAAGGATGGGACACTCAATTCAGGAAGAACTGCAATGACTGGGATTCTGTCATTGAATCTCATTGAATTCTTCAGAATGTTGGAGGAGTTTAAAGGTACTAGTGAAAAAGCAAACTTTGGCGGAAATTAGATAGCAATGGCATATTCAAGGTGAACTCTGCTTACAAGTTCTTGAACCGAGGAAATCAACAGACAAAATTGGCCATGGAAGCATATATGGAAGACCAAAATCCCCTTCTAAGTTGTCTGTTTTACTTGGTTATTGGCAAGAGAGGCTATTTTGACACGAGTACCTCAAGAAGAGGAAATTCTCATTATGTTCCAATGTTACTTTTGTGGTGAAGAGGTTGAGACAGTTAGTCATCTATTTCTGCAATGCAGGATAACTACACAGATGTGGAGGATTTTTGTTAGCCTTAGGAGCATTAGTTGGGTCATGCCTAACAAAATAACTCACTTGTTATATAGTTAGGAGGAAGCAGGAGTAGGAGCTGCAAACAGAGACAGATGGAGAATTGTCTCAGCTTGCATCTGGTAGACAATATGGAAGGAAAGGAATTCAAGATGTTTTGAGAGCAAAAACCGTGATCTACAGATGATCAAACTAAATTGCATCAGACTTTTTTGTTTCTAGTGCAAACAAATATACTTAGAGGATACTGACTCAATTATAGACATCCTAGGATCTTGTTAGGATTGTGAGACAGTTTTTCAGTCTTTTGATTTTGTTGTAAATGTGATTTCAGTGCAACCCATGTACTGACTTGTCAATATACACAAATGTTACCTTCTCAAAAAAAAAGGACAAATTTAATTTAGAAAAGTTTACGGAATACCTCATAATATGGCTCTTGGGCACGCTTGGCCTGATTAGAGTTGAACTTCTCATAGAATATATCCCACCATTCCATTAGCAATCCCTCTGGGGATTCAATAGCTAAAACAAATCGCAGAAATTAAATAATACTACATTAGCACATCACCACAAATAAAATGATCAATCAATACATTGTCACATCCCTCCAAAACAAAAGAATAGCAATTAATACAATTTTAGAAACATGAAAAGCACTTTCGAGAAAAAATTGACCTCAGATAAGTGCCACTAAAAAACTTCACAAGAAAGGCATTATCCATCTTTCCATCCAATCTATTTTATATGGGTAGTCTACTAGTCTTCTCTTTTTAAACCATTTTGTAAAAAAAATTACTAACAAAATTCTATATCTATGTCTGGTCAATCAAACGCCATCTAAAAATTAAAAGAATTAATGGTAAAAAACACACTTAAAACTTTAGCTTTTGCGCAAGTTTCATGCCTTAACTACCAATTATTTCCTTTTTTTCTACCTAAATTATCATTTCTATGTATTAAAACACACATCAAACTATTCCCTTTTCCTACCTGAAACATGATAATAATTCAGGTAGAAAAAGAAAATGATCCATAGTTTGGGTATAAAACCCTGAAAAAGTGATAGACAACTGTTAATAATAACATAATTGCAAATTAAAGGGTATTTCAATACACGAAGCATCTTGCATTCACGCAAAGTCTCAAAAAGGCCCACAGCCCAAGGAGATGTGACCTAGACAATCTACCCTAACCCAAACATCAATAAGCATCAATAGCTAATTTCACGACTACCCAAGAGTTATCATCACACGGAAACAACTTTTTAACAATGATAATCACGATTAAAGCACAGTAATCAGTTCAAATCTACAACAAATTTAAGAAAAAACTTACCAACATTGTCGGGATTTACAACATTAGCTTCGATGGCGAATAACTCAGCAGTCAAATGCAGCCCCTTTTTAACCAAGTAGTTGTAGAGGTATTTGTCCAGCCTGAAATTTTTCCAAAATTGAGTCATAAACCATTTAATTACCACAAAAGTCTTAATTTACGTGACACAATTTGAAATATATCATTCAAATTTTTAAATTTCGACCTCGATATACAAAAAGAGTTAAAATTTGCCTCTCTTGGCTAATTGTATCCTTAATTAGAATTAACGAATTGTGTCGTATTTGCTCCAATTATTAATTGAGGTCTGTGAATAAGTAGACTTGACTTTTAAGTGTTAAAATTATTTGAGAAAAAAGAGTTACGTATATTTGCTCTTTTTAATTTTTGATTAAAATTTAATATTCAATATAATTTTATAAGTAGATTTAGAGACGTAATGCGTATATAATTTTGTCTTTATTTTATAAAGGTGAAAGAATTATTTTTAATAGACAATCGTCTCAAGTAAAGTAAATTAATTTTAATAATACCTAAAATAGACTATCATCTCAAATTAGCCTAAAATTCTAGATATGCAACTTAAGTCGTGCTTAAAAAGATCTATAAATGAATATAAATAGAATTCAATTTGCCCAAATCTAGACAAATTAGATGAATTTTAATATTAATAATGTGGAAAAAAATCATTTTTCCTTATATGATTCCTTATATAAGAGGCGAGTTCCTCAATTTAGGATTATATAAGGAAAAATGATTTTTTTTTCCACAATATTAATATTAAAACTCATCTAATTTGTCTAGATTTGGGCAGATTGAATTCTATTTATATTCATTTATAGATCTTTTTGAGCACGACTTAAGTTGCATATCTAGAATTTTGGGCTAATTTGAATTAGGTTTGTAGGCCAAATTAACTTATAAAAAATATATCTAAAATTTAAAAAAAAAACATTAATTTGATTACTCATGATAAATAAAAGAAAAAGTATTTAATAGTTTTACTTCGTAATAAACAAAATAAACTAAAAAATAAAGAGGCAAATAATAATTGTAAGTTCGACGGCTTGGTTTATGACCTATGATTTGTGCCTAGGTAAAAATTGAGAAATTGAAAATCCTTGATCACTAACAAAGAAATAGAATAAAATAATCTTTTTAAACCTTTTAAGTGTAAAAAGCTTATAAAAAGAACATCAAATTTTTAAAAATAAAAACGTAAGTGACCTAAAAAATCAATTCATCCGCAAAAACTGGACATGTTTTGATCTAATTCAGTTATTGATCCGATCTAATTTAATTCGTTCAAATGTAGCCACAAAATTTTCTTAAAATCCCTACTGGAAATTATTTTATTTTGTTATACGTTTATTCTATATCACTTGTTTCAATCAAAACTTACGTTTTTTCTCCTATTTTTACAACATTAAAAAGTTATCAAAACACCATTGCAAGATTCTCAAAAAATTATTTTTCAAGATAAAACATTGTTTTACATAAAAAATTTTGATTAAAAAAATCACTCAAACCTAAAATAATGAGAACATACAAAGAGAAAAAAACATTAAAAAAATTAATTAGAAAACAACTTTTATTTAGAAACTCACATCATTTGGGGATTCCATGACTCCATGATCCTCAAAGTCTAAAAGAAGTTTAGAGAATAGAGAAGAAAAAGAAAGGAAAATGAAATATAACAATGAAGAAAGAGGAAAAATAAAAAGTGAAAAAAAATTGTAAAGAGGTTAATGGCATGTAAAATTAAATGGGTGTGAAAAACACAAACAAACAAACAAAAAAATTAAGTTTACTTGAAAATAGTGATAAAAAAAGAGTCAAGATTACAACTAGATTTTCTTTAAAAATTAAAGAACTTCATTTATTAATCAACTAATTCAAATCACACTTTTTTTTTCTCGTTAAGAATTTTCATTTTATACTTTTCTTACAATGTGGAAATAATTTATATTATTCTTAGGCCTCTAATTCCTAAAGTCATTTGAGAATTTTAATCAATTAGAGAAATTTGCTTGTGAGATCCTTCAATTTATTTCTAGATTTTAAAAAAAAATTCCTTGACTTAGAAGGAGAGAATAATTTTTTAAAAGGTGGATTAAAGCGAAATCGATAATTTGAAAATACTTAGTGTATCAATTAGTTGTTATTGAATTTTAATTATGTCAATTGTTTACTTGCGGATGAAAATTTTCTAAATATTCGTCGTTGATCTTATTTAATGACAAATTTGTGATAATTATATTAGCTATATATCATTTAACAAAAATTAGTGACAAATCGTGCAAGTATTTTTTTACAACATAACATTTGCGTAAAATTGATGCAAAAATAGATTTATTATGTAGACAAAATTAAGTAAAAGAAGAACAACCAATTCGTACAACTAAAGAGGAACATTGCAATAAATAAGTTCTTATCAAAACATACATTTATTTGACAAAAGACAATATATTTTTGCTCAAAAAAAAAGAAGAAATCTTCATTAAATGACCTCTCTTAAACCAAAAAATATATAAAATCAATTCTACCATGTATGACTTTTGCACAATTGAATATTACAAAATTAATTTGTACAAATCCTTAACATTAACAAATACTGATAAATTGCACCATTTATATTTTGCACTTATTTTATACTAACATCACCAAGTCATGTTCACTTTATAAAACTTTTAGATTGTAAATTATAAATGGGCAATTTACATAAATAATATATTATATAATATTATTTACGAATTATAATATATTTTTTACTCTTACAAAAATTAGCCTTACTTTTCTTACCACAAATAGCATCAACCAAACAGGGAACCGGCAGTCCGCATATTAAACCCAATGTGTTCTTTTGAATATTCAAAATGCATTATATAATACATTAAAATAATATTAACATGTCCTAAAAATAAATGGCCAATTCATTTTTAAAATATAATACATTTTTAACATATCTTAAAAATAATAATTCTAATTATGTTAAAATAATATTTGAAATTTAGATATAATACATTTTTAACATCGCTAATAAGAGAAAAATATATAAAACAATTGTAATACATTTTGAATTCAATATTTTCATATATATAGGATATTATAGGCATGTTTCAATGCACATGGTGAATATATAACTACAATATTATTAATACAAATATATTATAAGTATTATATGTGAATTTCAAACATTCTGATACTATTTAAATTAATTTACATTGTTAAAAATGTATTATATTTGTTCTGAATAATAACTATTGAATTTATAGTAATGTATAATATCGAATTCGAATTGTATTATAACTATCGTTTATATTTATACAATTTTAATACAACTTTAATACAGATTTTCAGAGTTTCACCTCTTCTTTTTCGGAAAATCACTACCACCAAACCACCAATTGTTTATATTTAATACAGTTTTGATACAACTTTAATACAATATAACTAAAACATTTTTAATATAAATATATTATAAGTATTATATGTGAATTTCAAAGAGAAAATGGTCTAAAACCCCTCTAATCTATACCCGAAATTTCAACTACACACTCCAACTTCACGGGTGTCCTATCACCCCCCTGAACATTTTAAAAGTGAAATATATACCACCTTAAAAAGTCATACCCAGATTTATGTTAAGGAGTGATATACACTCGCCTGCCACATAATATTATATTATTTTTTCAATAAAAAAGTTTTATTCTTTGTCTTTATTTTATGTTTTCCTTTTATATTTTCCTTTCTCTTTTTCTCTTTTGTTTTTAATCATCTTTTGACTTTTCTTTTCCTTTTCTTTAACAGTAACTCCATTAATATAAAACTCAGAAGCACGGTACCTTCTTCTTTCTTTCTTTTTCTTTCTATTCTTTCTATATTTTTTTATTTTCTTTTCTTTTTCATAATTTTAGTGAAGTTTCATTCAACTGGTAAAGATAATATTGTTGAATCGAATTTGAGGCTGCCAACCGGAGAATTAGAAGACGACATATTTGATAAGTTCGTGTGGTCAGTTAGTTTTCGAAAAGTGGGTGACATATTGAAGTTGGAGATGATAGCAAAATCCAAAGTGAATTTGTAATTTGAAGTATAAAAAATTGTTTTTGTTATTTTTAATATGGTTGCCATGGTCACTCTCTACGAAAGGTGTTTTTTAGTGTTTTAGCACGAAACTAATCTATCTGTCTCACTTTTGCATATTTCTTAATCTACTATTACTCAAAATTATGATAGTCAGAGGGTTTTTAGATCTGGAAATAGAAGGTGGAAATGGCGACATGGCAGCTGCAAAATTGATGGTGTGAAATTGAATAATTGAAGTTCATGATTAAAACTTAAAAGAAGGGGAGTAGATTTCTTCTGGAAAAAAAAGAAGAGGAAATAGATAGCTTTAGTGATAACTGAATAGTGAAGTTCATGACATTTTCCGGTGACTTAAATCCGGCAAAGTGTTAAAGAGAAAAAAAAAAAAAAGACAAAGAAAATAAAAAAAAAGATAAATAGAAGTAAACGATAACATAATTTAAAAAAAATAAATCAGAAACTTAATATGAAAAAGGGAAATTACTTGCAAAGTTAAAGTTTTGATTTAAAAAATCGTCTCTCACTCTCTTTGAGAGAGTGAATACACTTTCTTTTCCACTTCAGCATATAGGGTGAGATTAATTCCATTTTAAAAAAGTTCAAGGGGGTAATAGGATTCCCGTAAAGTATAGGTGTGTAGTTGGGAATCCGGCTATAGGTTGTGGGGGATTTTGGCCATTTTCTCGAATTTCAAATATTCCGATACTATTTAAATTAGTTTACATTGTCAGAAATGTATTATATTTGTTCTGGAATAATAACTATCGAATTTATAGTAATGTATAATAGTGAATTCGAATTGTATTATAACTATTGTTTATATTTATACAATTTTAATACAACTTTAATACAGATTTTTAGATCTTCACCTCTTCTTTTTCGTAATCACCACCACCAGACCATCAATTGTTTATATTTAATACAGTTTTGATACAACTTTAATACAATTTTTCAGATCTTCACCTAATATATATTTATATAATTTTAATACAACTTTAATACAGATTTATATCAAATGGTTATTAAAGCTAAAATTACATCATACATGGTAATAAAAATAAAGTTACACTTAAAAGCGTAATTAATCAAATAAAATATATTATTTATGTAAAAATTCCGTTATTAACCATACATGCAAGGGAAAGTTAAGAAAAAGAAGAACGAACGGAAAGTTACAAACATCAAGTGATTCAAACTATTGTAATTCATCGAAAAGCATATGCTTATATATCGACTAGATAGTGTGCCCGTGCTATCGCACGGGTGCTTGATGTTTTTTTATGGCGTTATTAAGCGAATAACTTTTAACAACCTTTATTTCCTAATTTTTTTTATGGCCAATTTTTGAAAGATGGTGGAGAGAGTTATCTAAGTAAAATTTGAAAATAGATCAATATAATGTGAAGTTCATTTCATATTGATATCACAAAATATCCCTAAATGTGTCATTCACATTTAAGCCTGAAACTATAGCACGAACAATGCTCCTTTGCCTTATAATATCACAATTTTTTGAACAAAATAAACCAATCTTCTAGCCAGAGGCGGAGCTAGGTGGGGGTTCGTGGGTTCGGATGAACCCAGTAGCTTTTCCGTAGATTCTATATTTATATTAAAAAATTTAATAAATATATATGTATATTAACTTGTGAACCCTAACAAGGAAATTTAGAACCTCAAACTCTTAATCTTGGCTCCGTCTCTGCTTCTAATAAGTAATAAGGAAAACAGAACAAGAAATTTATGAGACATGGATAGGATATGAGTAAAAATCAGCTCCTTTTTTGGGTGTCATGTATAAGAGTTGTTGAAAGCGAAAAAGTTTCAAAACTAAAAGAAATAATGCCGGGAAGTAGTAATATATGGCCAACTTCATCATCTTTGCACGAAATATAGTGAAGGGTTGTTGAAGGTGCAAGGAGGAAATGCTTCTTGATATTTAGCCTTAGTGGTTGGGTATAAATAGATGCTCTATCACAAGAAATTTTTGTCTCATATGAGTGAGTTTTTTTAAAAAAATCTAGCTGAGGATCTTTAGGAAACAACCTCTCAATCTCTAAGTAGTGGTAAGTTCTGCATATACTTTTACTTTCCCTAAAACTCTACTTAGTCGGATTACACAGGGTGTGTTATTGTTATTGTAGTAAGGTTTTTTTTTTATCTTGAACTGCAACTGTAAATTAAATCGCCAAATCTGCTTCATTTATCAACTCATTGTATCTACATTGAATTTCAAGTTGCTTATATTAAATCTATCCGAGCATTCCCCTTATTAGATATAATGGTCAAAGATGTATTGGACAAAGAGAATACAAAATTTTGTCTGGTAACATGAGTTTTAAGTAATCAATTTGTGGCAGGAAAGAAAACATTAATAATGAAGTTATGTGCTCCATAATTTTTCAAATTGCACCTCACAAATTTGAAACAATGCAGACAAATTTCTTGATATATTAATAATAGGTGGTAAGATTAGCAAGCCAAACTGGACGTGACATTTTTATATATATAAGTGCGCAGAGGAGATGACCTTAGTCTTTGAATGATATTGATCGAGTTGCTAGTCTTGTGTGGATCAAGATAAATAAACATAGATGAAATCAAAATATTGATTTGTATTGAAATTTAAACAAATAATAATAGCAAAGATCAAGTAATAGTCTAGGCTTAAATCATCTATGGTCCCTAAAAGTTGTTCACATAATTCATTTAGACACCTTAACTAGGGGGCTATACCAATTGAACATCTCTACCATTCAAAAGCAGTACCTATTAAATACTTTTTGATGACGTGGCATCATAGGTGTAATGCACATCCAAGAAGGTGTGAAGCCATAAAAAAAATTTACGGACCAATCAAACATGGACATCTTAACATTAGAAAAATTATAATTTAAACATACAAAATTTTTTTTTAAAATCACTGCCAATCATCTTCCCCAATTCATCGCCTTCCCCAATTGAACTTTTCAATCCAAGATTACTTAGAACCTCATCACGCAAATTCCTTTGGCACCATCCCTCGATACACCCCTTTCCCATATAATTCTTCATTCTTTCCTTTTAGCATCATTCCGCTATCATCAATATCATAGGCGTTATTATTTTCGTCGGAGAAGCATCACTTAAACAAATAATCAGTCAATACACAAAAAATTAGAGTTGTAGAAGAGAAATTCATCAAAAAAATAAAAATTAAATTGTGTTAAAAACAATTCCAGCGAAAACTCCATTTTTTCGACAAGTCTAATACGAATCTGAAATTATTTCTTCGAAATTGTTAAGAAATTCAAATCCAAAAGAGCTCACAACATAGAAGAAGAAAAAAATATCAACAAATCTGATTTGATAAGGAGAGTGAGATTAAGAGAAATGGCAACTACAATGTTGATGGGTATCAGAATAAAGGAGAGATGACAGGTGTGTAGGTGGAAAAAAAAATCCATGTATAATTAACAATTGAGAGAAAAAAAGGTGAAGTGAAGACGGTTATTGGAGTGTGTGTAGTTTTAGCCGCCGGCCGCTATGTGTTCCGGCAAATAAGAAAGGGGGAAGGATGGACACCGAGTGGATGGGTTGGGGTGTTCTGGTAAAGATGAAAAGGGGAAGGAAGTTTTTCTCTTTTTCTTTTTCTTTTTGCTAAAAATATACAGTAGTTTTTATTTTATTTTTCTTTTTAATTTATTTTTTAATTGTTATCATGGCCCAATGCCACATGTTTTTTTTATTAGTCACTATGCCACGTCATTCGCGAGTGTATAACACACACTCTCTATTTTTAGTTGATTGTCAGAAAATGCTCAATAAGTGTATTTTTTAACTAATAAAGGTGTTCAAATGGAACAAGCCTAAGATAAGGTGTTCAAGTGAAATATGCGGACAACTTTAAGTGGTTGTCGATGACTTAAGCCAATAGTCTATGTATAATATGTGCACAATTGTTTTTTTAATTACAATAAGTGCATAAGACCACCGATAAATCAAAGCTTATAGATATTAGATTTTCTCTCCACACTGACCTAGACTTCATTATGGGTTTTTCAAGTTACTACTGTAAAGTTTTCTAGCCCAAATTTTTTTCTCTATGAACCTACTCATAACAGCCGCGCCGGGTCATTATATCTCATTCAAATCATTATTTGATATACTCAATTAGTACTTCTTACTTTTTTTTTGTCTCAAACTACTCCCTCTGTCTTAATTTATGTGACACATTTTAGATTTCAAGATCAAATAAGTCTATCTTTGATCGTAAATTTTTCATATATCTTTTAAATATTTTGAATCATCAGTTATTGTGACTTATAGAACTTTTTACATACTTTACAAATATACAAATTTTATTTTTAAAAATTTAAATATTCCATGAGTAAATTCAAGGTCAAACTTAAACTATTTGACTTTCGAAAAATGAATTTTCTATAAAAAATTATTACATATATTTATTTTTTCTAGTTCTAGCGAAGCTATGAGTTTGACAAACTAATTACAGACCACTATTAACACCTTAAAAACAAAGCAGTACCAAATAACACTAAAAAGAAATATATAAACAAAAAGATATGAACAAAATGGAAAGAAGCAGAAGAAGAGGTACATACAAGAAGAAAACAAAAAAAGTGTGGAAGAATGAAGTATTAATTAGCCTTACTTTTCATTTTATTTACGAAAATAGCCACGGCCACATGGAGATTATTAATTGGTTTGGTAGTACTGAGGGCACTCCATCTTAAATGATGACTCTATTTGTACATACTCAAGTTCAAATTTGACAAAATACCTCATATCAGAATTGTTTATTGCAATCAATCAACGAAGCCAAAATTCTAAACTAGTTTGAGGTCGACTATATGAGTCATGTATACATCTCAAAATCATTTAAGTCACTACGATATTTATCAATTCTAAACTTTATTACTGGCAATTATGATAATCAGCTTCTTCAAGACATTATTAGACGAGTAATGAGGTACCTGATTTTACTTTTCACTTATGAAGTTATACAGTAAACAAGATTCAGCAGGAGAGAAACATGTAGAGCCTAACTTTAACAAAGGCATAGAAACTTGGCAATGTTAACAAATATTGATTGATATCACCATATACTGATTCAGCATTGAGCACATGTTTCAGGCCAATTAAACAAGTTACAACATTATTTTATGTTCGGAAAAGGGCGAAAACTGCCTCCAACTATTCGAAATAGATCAAATATACCATTTAACTATTTTTGGGCTCAAAACTACCCGTCCTGTCTAACTATTGGATCACTTCTACCCTCCCTTTTATCGGACTAATATGTGGCATCCAATGTATAACTAATAACGCCACATGGACATCCACCTAAGCACACCAATGTGACTAATCCACCCACCCATTAGATCTCAATAAACATCGTAGCCACACCAAGTGTACAAACTCAAATTCAAGCAACAATTCATATTGATAGCAACCTTTCTCCAATAATACATCATCCTCAAATTTCATTAAGTATTCCGAATTTTAAATCCATATGCGCAAATTCTAAGAAAATCACAGTAGATTCAATGTTCATTCATTTCAAACGACGCATTGAAATTCAAAGTTTCCTCAAAATCAGTAAATCTAAAATAATTGAATGCAAATTCCACGATTATCAATAAAATAAGACAAGAAATAGAATGATTAGTGAAGAAGAATGAACTGACGCAAAAGCAGAGGGACCGAGCAGAAGTTCTCGGAAAGAGAACTACGGGGAGGTTTTAATGGGTAGGTGGGTTAGTAACATAGGTGTGCTTAGGTGGACGTCCATGTGGTGTTATTATTTACATGTTGGATGCCACATATTAGTCCGTTAAAAGGGAGGGTAAAAGTGATCCAATAATTAAACGGGAGGGGTAGTTTTGAGCCCAAAAATAGTTAAAGGGTATATTTGATCTATTTCGAATAATTGAAGGGTAGTTTTGACCCTATTCCGTTTAATGTTTACATTACACTAAACAACCTGGCAATGAGTTAGTTGCGGATATACACATGTATTTCGGAATCATACACTTAAATATGATACAAAATATTAGTTTGTTCAATACATCCATAATATAAGCTATTAAGAAAATAATAATTTGAAGTGAATTTACTTTTTAACTCTTCCTTCACATATTCCGAGCATCTTGGACAAGATGTGGCATTGCTTACCACCAACGAGACGTTGTTTGTGACAATAAATTCCCCCTTTGATAATCCTATTACAAAATACTACTTTGATTGGATGATACCGTTTTAAATTGTTGTTGACTTAAGAGAAACAAAATTCAAACACAGCTAAAAATTTCGACAAACAGTTACTGAAAAAACAGAAAATACATGAAAAAATATCCTACCGAAGACAAACAGTAGAGAAAAACAGAGAGGCACAAATAAATATTAAAAGCTGAAGAAGCAGTATGAACACAGCAAAGAAAGAATAGGAGAAGAAGAGAGAAAAAAAAAACCGCAGCAGCAACAACAATAGCACAGTAGGAAAATGAAGAAGAAGAAACATACCCGGAGATTAAAGAAGAAGAGAACCAGAAAAAAGCGAACTCTTAGAGCTTCTTTCGCTTCACCGCTTTGCCTCACTTCTGTTGAAGAAGAAGTCATTTCTTCCACTTCAAGTCACCTCAGCCATGTCAAGATTTCATTATATAGGGGGATGGTTTAAGTATTTGATTTTGAAATGCATGAATATATTAGGGATGTAACCTACTTCCAGAGAAGGAAAAACTGAGACAGGAAGAAGAAAGAGAACAAACCAGTGTATGTTGGGGAAGTCGATGATTCCCAAAAGCCCTTCTCGACCAAGTTATTTTCCATCTCGATGTCAACACGTCACGTTCTGGGGTTAAAGATAGCCCGAAAGTACCACATACCACCATAGGCGGAGGGAAAAAGACAATTTTCAAGAGAATTTAGTAATACAAAGTAAACCGCTCTATCTTTATCAGCAAGAGAGTGTACTTAATCAGAAATGTGCTGCTGATGTCTTATTGTGATGGCATCATTGAAATAAAACGTTAACAATACTAAAAGCTAATTTTTCAAAGGAAAGAAAACATTGAAATAAGACATAAATACAACATTAATAATGGGTAAAGAGAGCTTTATTTCAGTCACGTTACTCCTAGCCATAAACAGGCAATTTGCAATCACACTCAAAATCTGGTGATCATGTTCCATGTTATCTATCATGTAAAATTACAGAAGCATTTCACCTCGACACACACCTACAACCTAATCAGGCATTAGTATAATAGTGAGGCAAAAAAAACATAGCAGAACGGAACATAAACCTCTTTAATTACAGCGGGACTTGGTAAAGCTATCAAAGCTAGATAAAGGAGGAACTCATGAGAAAGCCTTCGACTTTGATGAAACATTTTGATGTGCGGATCCAAGTTTTTGGATCCAATGAAGAAATCCCTTCTTGTGATGAAACATTGAATTTTGTACTAGATTCAGAGTCCCATCATGCGCAACTGAAGATTCAAACTGCTCCAGTACCTTCACAATCTGCCAAAACTCAGGCCTCTTTTCTGGTTGCAAAGACCAACACTGTTCGATCAAAGTTCTCATGGCAGGAGGGCAGTCCCCGGGAATAGGTGGTCTCATATTCTGAAAGATTCCAGAGACATTCTTTAAGGATTACACATAATCCTCCTTAATAGCAGACTAAGGGGGGGGGGGGATCCTCTTTTGCAGAATATGATGAAAGTTATTAACAGAAACAATCTTTTGCAGAATATGATGAAAGCTATTAATAGAAACAATCTTTTTGGGGGGAAAGACAGGGTTTAGGGGTATGATTTTGTTTCTCGGCTAGTCATAGGGACAAAAAGGGTCAGCCATGGCAAGGTCACAACTGTGTGCATCATCTTCCAAATGCATCAGCAGTCATAAATTATTTGGAAAAAGATAACGTATGAACCAATGATACTATTGTGCACCATGACAACTAAACATAAAGTTCATAACACTAACTTCAATACCTAGAATAGATGAATAAGAAAAATTCAATACCTTGTTCACAACAGCAAAAGCAGCCTGTACTGGTGTCATATCTTCATAAGGAACAGTTCCGGCCACCATTTCCCATAAAATGAGTCCAAAACCATACACATCCACCTTCCGTCCATATGATTTTCGTTTAATCATCTCTGGTGCCATCCATCTGTAAGTACCTGGATCATCAGCCAAAAGATCACAATATGCTTCCTCACAAGCAATTCCAAAATCTGCAATTTTCAGGCGGAAGTTCTCATCGATAAGTATATTTTCCGGTTTGAGATCCCTATGAATAATGCCTTGTGAGTGAATATATTGCATTCCATGAGAAATATCTAAGGCCAGTGCAATCAATTTTTGCAAGGTTAGGGATTTGTCCTCAAGCTTGTGAAGGTATGCTCTCAAAGAACCCCCAGATAGATACTCAGTGACAACACAAAAAACTGGTGTCTTTCTGCATGCTCCTACAAACTGCATTAAGAGGTCATTAAAAAACTAGATCAGAGATGATTTTGAAAACAAAAACAAGTTGCCGAACTTGTGTTTTACCAATTTAAAACATAAAAAATGGCAGCTGCATAGATATTAAAAGAAAAACAGAACAAACTGAGGCCATGGAAGAACTTCATTTTAAAATTCTTAAGCAAGACCATCAAATACAGAAAGCAATGTATATGCAGAATGCAATATGTTCAAATTGGATGCATCAAACAAGAAAATTGATCCTCGTTAACTACCTTTACGACATTTTGATGGTGGAGTTGAGACAGGAGAGTAGCTTCTCTGGTAAACTGATTCTCCAACCGAGTCGCAAAAGCTCCATTTTCGTCATCATCGGGTAGTTTTATCATTTTAACAGCAACAGGTTCATCGTTGTATATTCCATGGTAAAGCTGACTATGAGCACCATGAGCAAATCTTAGCCCAAGAAATAGCTTGGAAAGATCAACCGTATATTCATCAGCTGTTTCTACAGCCGTAACCCTGCGCCAACTCTGATCAAAGTACTTTGTCCATGCAGAATCTTTCCGGTTCCGGCTCTTTGATTTGTCATTGAACTTCACCGACGACTTCGAAACAGCAGAATCGGAACTAGCTGTTTTCTTTTCATGAAAATCTTTAAGGAACAACTTACCCACAATGCCCTTCTCATGTCCCTTCCTTTGAGGATGTGGAGTCGAAAATCTCCTCTGACTAGATCGAGCTTCCTTAAAGGTATCGGGAAGTTTTGTTTTCGGAAGAGGGGATAAAGCCCTCTGCTTATTTGTACTTGGGTTTTGCTGAATTAGCCTAACAGTTGGATCAGGTTTTGAATTAAGAGAAGTTGTTCCAGGTCTAGTTTTGGCACCTGCAATACTTCTAGGCTGAAAACTGACAGGACTACTGGACAATCTAGCTGCATCCAACCTATGACAAATGGTATGAGAAAATTTCGTTCTCCTAATCCAAGAATTAGCTTCCTCATCCATTGTTTTTCTGAAATCAGGCTAAAAAACCTGGTAACTAGTACCAAATTTCTTCTCCTTTTCCTTCTTCAGTTCAGGAGGTTCCAATTCGACAATCCCCTCAAATTGTCCTATCAGTTTCGCTATGTTTTCAAAAGACAATTTGATCAAACCCATCAATCAAGAATCAACTCAACCTTCAATCTATGTGCAAACACACACCATAAATGATCAATGACAGCCACAATAGACACCCTTCAAAAATGCCTCCTTCAAGAACAAGTTAAAACAGAATTAAACGAAATCTTTTTCTTTTTCATTCTTCTTCTTCAAAAAGAGTAAGCAGGTATAGGAAAAACCAAATCTTTATCACCTTTTCTCAACATTCATTCAAATCAGATAGAAAAAGACTATTACCTTAAACTGTTAAACAGCAGAAGAAACCCTCTTCAGCCACAAAATCGAACAACCTTCCTTCGAGTCCTAGAAAATCCCAAAACAAAAAATCAACAAAAGAAGCAAAAAAAGTTAATAATATAAGAAACCTAAACAATATTAACAAACAACGGAGGGATGAAAAGCATGCTAATCTGGCTATTAAAACAAAGAAATATCAATATTAACAAACCCCATTAAACACCCAACACAAATTACAATCATGAATCCAAACAAAAAAGAGAGACACCCATTATCTTAAATCGAAAAAATAAACATACCCTTTCCGCAAAATCAGATTCTAAGTACCAAAAAGGTAAATCTTTCACAATTAAAAAAAGAATTTTCTATAAAGATTCCATTTCTATTAAACTATGAAAGCTAAATAATCTTAACAAACAACAAAAGGATGAAAAGCACACTAATTTAGCTATTAAAACAAAGAAATATCAATATTAACAAACCCCATTAAACCCCCAACACAAATTATAATCATAAATCCAAACAAAAAAGAGAGACACATTATCTTATATCCAAAAAATAAACATACCCTTTTCACAAATTCAGATCCAAGTACCAAAAGGGTAAATCTTTCACAATATAAAAAAAGATATGCTATAAAGATTCCATTTTTGATAAGAAATCTAATTCCATTTTTTATAAGAATTTATAACTAAAATTCCATAATCAGATAGAAAACAAACTCTTACCTTAAACAGCACAAAAAACCCTCTTCAGCTACAAAATCCCATAGACACAAAAAAATCAGAAGAAAACACACACACAAATTTAATAAAACAAACAACAAATGGATTTGCACACTAAATTGGCTTTTAAAACAAAGAAATATCAATCTTATAACCCCATTAAACCCCAAGTACAAAATTATAATCATAAATCCAAACAAAAAAGAGAGACACCCATTATCTTAAATCAATAAAAGAAACATACCCTTTTTGCAAAATCAAATTCAAGCACCAAAAGGATAAAGTTTTATCACAATATAAAACACGATTTTCTATAAAGATTCCACCTTTGATAAACAATAAAACAAACAACAAAAGGGATGAAAAGCACACTAATTTGGCTATTAAAACAAAGAAATACCAATCTTAACAAACCCCATTAAACCCCAAATACAAAATCATAATCATAAATCCAAACAAAAAAAAGAGAAACACCCATTATCTTAAATTGAAAAAATAAACATACCCTTTTTGCAAATTCAGATTCTAAGTACCAAAATGATAAATCTTTCACAATATAAAAAAGGATTTTGTATAGAGACTCCACCTTTGATAAACAATAAAACAAACAACAAAAGGGATGAAAAGCACACTAATTTGGCTATTAAAACAAAGAAATACCAATCTTAACAAACCCCATTAAACCCCAAATACAAAATCATAATCATAAATCCAAACAAAAAAAAGAGAAACACCCATTATCTTAAATTGAAAAAATAAACATACCCTTTTTGCAAATTCAGATTCTAAGTACCAAAATGATAAATCTTTCACAATATAAAAAAGGATTTTGTATAGAGACTCCACCTTTGATAAACAATAAAACAAACAACAAAAGGGATGAAAAGCACACTAATTTGGCTATTAAAACAAAGAAATACCAATCTTAACAAACCCCATTAAACCCCAAATACAAAATCATAATCATAAATCCAAACAAAAAAAAGAGAAACACCCATTAACAAAAAATGGGATAAAAGCACACTACTTTGGCTATTAAAACAAAGAAATATCGAACTTTACAAACCCCACTAAACCCCTAATACAAAATCATAATCATAATCCAAACCAAAAAGAAGACTTCCATTATCTTAAATTGAAAAAATAAACATACCCTTTCTGCAATATCAGATTCTAAGCACCAAAAGGCTCAATCTTTCACAATATAAAAAAATAATTTTCTATAAAGATTCCATTTTTATTAAACTAAGAAAGCTAAACAATCTTAACAAACAACAAAGGGATGAAAAGCACACTAATTTGGCTATTAAAACAAAGAAATATCAGTATAAACAAACCCCATTAAACCCCAAATACAAAATCAGAATCATAAATCCAAACAAAAAAGAGAGACACCCATTATCTTAAATCAAAAAAATAAACATACCCTTTCTGCAAAATGAGATTCAAGAACCAAAAGGACAAATATTTCACAATATAAAAAAAGGATTTGCTAAAAAAGATTCCATTTTTTATAAGATTTCTAATTCCTCCTCTCTTTAATGTTATGTAATAATCTTTGAGTCATTGAGATATATTAATGAGAGAGGAGTAAAATTCAAATCAAAATCCATTTATGACTAAAATTCCATATTCCAATTGGTCTTTGTTTTCCCACATAAATAAAAAAACAAAAAAGTACGTTTAAGTACCTTTGAAGTTTTCGATATGGACCCGGTTTTGTTGCATGACTCAACGAGGGTTGGGTTGGTGGGGTCGTGGGGTTGGGTGAATTTTATTTTATTAAATGATGTTATTTTATTTTATTTTGGTTTTCCACTTGTACACGTTGGAGCCGACTAAATTCAAATTCGCCAAAAAGTTCTACATTGGGGTAAAGGGATAAAACGCTCCCTAACAAAGACGATTATGTACCAAGAAAACTCGAACCCAAAATATTTAGTTAAGAATGAAAGTACTTACCACGCCAGTCGCCATCACAATTCTTATTGGTTAAATGAAGTTAATTTATTAGGAGTAAAAAGATAAAATAAAATAAAATTGCATATTAGTTACCTTGAATTACGTCGTTTTGTCTTGAATTACGTAGTTTTGAAGTTAATTTATTTATTTTATTCTAATATAAAGACAAATATTTATGATTTTTTAAAATCATAAATTTTATGATTAGGCATTGTTCGGTTACGGGTTAGAAAAGAGTTGTTCATATATTAATAATTAATATCTATCCAACAATTAAATGATCGTTCTATATCTTAAAAAAAAAAACGTAAAATATACGGCATTATTCCCCTACTGGAGTTTTGTTGAAAAGATTATTCAAAAAGTTGAAAAGAATTTTAAATATTTAATTGATCAACAATTTTTTCCAAGAATCATGTGAATAAGTTGAAGAAAAGACAAAAAAGTTGAAAAAAAGGAAAAATAAAATTAGGTGGGAAGCATATAGCTGTCACAATCTGAGAATTATTAAATTACGTCTGATTTTAAGGTAAGATTGAGATATTTTTTATTTTATTTTTAAATTTGTTTTTATGTGGAAATATTATTAAAGGTACAATTAATTAGTACGGATAAGGAATATAAATATACCATTAATGGATCTGGTATATTGGATGATATTATTTCTTTTTTAATTAAAGATCTCAATATTGAATTTATGATTAAAAAAAAGATTGATAGAGAGTTATCGAAAAAAAAAATATTCATATAATTATTATCTACTTTGTATTTTTTTCTTTATGATTTATATCACTATTTTTCTTTAGCAATATTCTTGATGTGTTTGATTTTAGTCTAAATGTAAACATTACAAGGTGGATGAATGAGATCGATCTCCGTTTTTATGAAAATTTCTGAGCATTTAAAATAGGTGTTTTTAAAGGAGTGATTCCTTTTATAATGGATCTTATGTGATTCGAATTCAAACTTAATAAGTCAATTATATATGATACATTATAATTAAAAAATTAATTTTAGATAAAAGGTTGCACAAAAAAGAAATCAAGACAACAATAAAAGTAAAAAAAAAAAACTAGTTTCATAAGTTGAATCATAATGTTAGACTGTGAAAACTTGATGAGTTCAGATTGGATGTTCTACCACACATTTAATTTATTAAGGTTGAAATATGTTAGTTATATTCATATACAAAATTTAAGTTAAATTTATTCGATTTAATAAATTTATAACTTATTTATCATATACATTCCTAATTTTTGCGTTTAAATTTTATCGACATAGATTTGCCCTCAACTTATTTAAATAAATTTTCCCTCTTTGTTAAATATAAAACATGACAACATGAAATCAATTTTAAGTAATGAGAAAACTATAATTTGTTACCCAATTAAGCACCCATTATTTTAAAAAAAAACAATTAAGAGGATTCTATTGATTTTGTATATTCATATTCATATATATAAATTATAATTGTAATGATCGCCGTATATATTAGTTAACTGTTTTAGAAATAGAGACAAAGCGGTGAGCCATAAATTTTTAATCTTAAATTTAAGTTTTTTATATCAATACAGTAAAATCTCACTAAATTAATATAGTTGGGACCATGAAATATTATTATTTTATAGAGATATTATTTAATCGATAAATTAATATTTATTAATTTAAAGAGTGTTTTGAAATTAAACCTTGTGATGCTAGTATAATAAGAGCTTTCAAAGATGTATTATTGCAACAGATTTTATCATAGGATATTAGAAGGCTATGAAGTGAGACAAACTGATCCAAGAAAGATTAATGTTTTGGATGCTATCAATTTTGCAATGCCGGCTTGGATAACAAATATAATGTCCAGCAAAAGACAATAGCAAATTGTTTTTGACACTGCAGTAAAATTTGTTCGGAGGATGAAATCTCAGAGAATTTGAATGAACCCACTTGTGAAAACGTCGTTTATGAACACGAGGTCATGATTAATGATCACGATTACCGTAATAAAATGGACGTGAATAACCTTTTGGATTACCCAGGTGAAAATGATACGTGTTCATAGGTCCAGAGCTTAGAAGAAATTGTGGATCCCATAAAAAAATATGTGAATGATGAAGTTAAAGATGATATAATACCTACGGAACCAGTTACGCGTAAGAAAACACTTATCGTATCTAGAACTCTAGTTTTATGGTGCAGTTCAAAAAAAACAACACCGGAACATTTGGATGGAAAACGAAAAGTTAGAGGTCAACTTCATCTCGATTTAAAGTTTAACAAAAAAACAAAACACAATAGAATCACATTTCACTAAATTGTCTTAGATATATTTGTACTTTTAAAGAATTATTAATTTATAATATTAATGGGATCATATATTTATATAGGGGTCGTCTGAAAATATATTATCTTATTATCTTATCGAAATAGGTGTTTTTTTCCATTGACCCAAGTCGGGACCGAAGAAAATATTATTTTAGAGAGATTATTAATTTACCAAGTATTAATTTAACAAGATTTTACTGTACATACAAAATTTTGAAACGCAATCAATTTTACTATCGAATGACAGGACATGAAATTAACGTCAACTCTCACTTTCATAATCAAAGCTTTATTGACACAATATTCTTTCGATGCGCAAAAGTTCAACATAATGACTCTCTCGTCTAAACCTCAATTTGACCGCTATTGTTAGACAAATATATTAAAAGTAAAAAGATTCTGCTAATTTCTCAACTTTTTATCATGTATAAATGATGTTTTCTTTAAAAGTCAAATGGCTTTATTATTTTTATCAAGATGTGTCCTTTAAAATTAAAAAAAAAATGTACTTTCCACGATTTTTTATTCAACTTGCTATAAAATGATTGGTAGAACTTAGGAGGAAAAGTCAAGTTTGATTATATATATATATATATATCATGAGAATGAAACTAAATATTCCTTTAATTAATGAGTTGTATGTCTTAATAAACAACATTTAGAGCTCTTTTGATACAAAGGATGAGATAAAAAGAACATTTTTATGGAATTATTTTATTTAACATTTTTAAATAGTGGAATAAAATAACAACGATATTTGTTAACTTTTTAAATTAAAAATGAATTAAAATTAATTTCAAAATTGCTATTATTTTTAGGGATCATTTGGTATGCAAGCTAGATTATTCAAGGATTATAGTTTTGAATTATAAACGGGACGAATTTAGCCCACCTAGGTGATGGAATAAATTAATCACAAATTAGATGGAATAAAATAGAATATTCCATAATTAAAATCTATGACAATTTTTTTTATTGCGTTTGATTGATGGTATAAATGTATCCAGGATAAAAGTTTGAAAGCTCCTCACTAAAATCATTCAGAAGGCTTGAACTTAACATTTTGGATAAGAGTGAAATGGAATTGATCTCAATCATAGCATAATATCTCTTGGTGGGTCTTTTTTATTTATTTAAAATATACGACATTCAAAGTCTAATGATCCCAATTAATTAGATTATTTGAACTCGAAACTTAGGTTAAGAGAATAGAGGAATCTCAATCATCTTATCACATTTTTGATGAATCATTTTTTATGTAAGTATTCGGCATATAAAATCCAACAATCCCCATTTATTAATTGGTCATTCGCAACAGATAGATAGGCCTATTAAGGGGTTTGACGTTCCTTGATAAAAGATTTCTTTGTTAGATCGAAAACTTTTAAGAGTGGGAGAATTTCAATCATTATTGTCTTAGATACCAAAGTCCTCATTATTGGGCTGACCCATTGTACCAAAGTCCTCATTTGTAAGTTCATCGTCCATGGATCTGCTTAATGGGCCCAAAAGAGCAAACGGCCCATAAAGTGTTTCAGAAAAGAAAAGCCCAAAATGATCCTTTCAATAAAACTATATTTTTTTCCGATACTCATGATTATTTCATGAAAACCTTGAAATATTGGCTGAAATTCTATATTACATTTTAGACAATTCTCACCTCATGATTTTTACAATGAAATTAGGATCAATTAAGTCCTATTTTCTTGAGAATTAAATTACATTTTCTTGATACATTAAAATATAAAGTTAAGCCCATTCTAACTTCATAAACTTACTATTTGGAGTCAACTAGTTATAGAAAATTACATGCTTCTTGTTTTATCTATCTACTTATTTGCTCATGTAGGGTGTGTTCGGTGTGGAGGAAAATATTTTTCAATTTTTTTATATTTGGTTGGTAAAAAAATTTGAGAAGTCTTTTTCTTAAGGGAAACAAGTTATTTAAAATTGAGGAAATAACTTGTTGGAAAAATAAGTTTTACAAATGATATTCTATGTTAATTGTATTCTCCCCACCCGTCACCTCCTACCCCCCACCCCTCCTTCACCCTGTAGCTCTCATCAATCATCCCCACCACCCACACTCCTACCCCAACCCTATCTCCCATAGTAAGATGATATTTTTCACTTACGTACCAAACACAAGAAAATAAATAAGAAACTCATCTATAGTAAAATCTCACTAAATTAATATAGGTGAGACCATAAAATATTATTATTTTATAGAGGTATTATTTAATCGATAAATTAATATTTATTAATTTAAAGAGTGTTTGAGATTCAATGAAGGTTAATTCTGATTACATCAAAATCATTGTATCTTACTAATTTAGGTATCATATTTATTAAATTCATATAAAAAATAAATTTATGGTGTAGTTCTAACAACACTTATCGCATCTAAAACAATGTTACATGTCTAGAGGTTCAGAGCTTAGAAGAAATTGTGGATACCATAGAAAAACAATGTTGAAGATGATACAATACCTTTGGAACTGGTTACGCATAAGGAAACACTTACTGCATCTAGAACTTTTCACAATTTTATGATGCATTGATTGCAATAAGAAAAGTTAGAAATAAGTTTCAACTAATAATTCTTTAGTTTGAGTTTTAAATTAAAGAATTATTAATTTATAATATTAATGAGACCATATATTTATACATGGGTCTTCTGAAAATATATTATCTTATTATCTTATCGAAATGGATGATTTTTTTCATTGACCCAAGTCAGGATCGGAAGAAAATATTATCTTAAAGATTATTAATTTAGTGAGATTTTACTGTATTTTTAAAGAAAACTATCTTCCTTAAGCACACCCATAGTCATTCGTGTTAAGAATAAATATTTGTTTATAGTCGATATTATCAAATTAATTAAAATAATTGTGTGCACGATAGGACCGCGGCTACTTGAAACCTACAATGCACTTTCCTATTAATTAGTTGCAAACACAATAATGATGTTTAGTACTATATCTCAAGATTAAGACTTCAATTATGGAGTAATATATATTATAGTTCAAAAACAAATTTTCTATCTTCACATGATAGAAATAAGATCTGGGTATAATTTATCCTTCTCGGACTCTGCCTATATATGAGATTACACAGAATAGTTATTCTTGTTGCATATTTTATTCTATAAATGAGTGAATAACTTGTATGGTCATTCAATTATACTCCTTCCGTCCTACAATAGTTGTCTTCTATTAACTTGACACACCCCTTAAGAAACATTAAATAATAGGGGTAACATTACTATATAATCCTTTGACTTTATTAAATTTAATGCTTTAATAGCAAGGGTAAAATAGACACAAAAGATAAATTATCTCTTGATTTTCTAAATTGAACAAATATTGTTGGACAACTATTTTTAGTATAGTGGACTACTATTGCTGGACGGAGAGAGTATATAACAAATTATCTATCAAAGCCATTTATATTTATTTTTTATTAAGAAAGTAATTCAAATTAGATTACTCTAGCCACAAAGTCGTTATAGCTATATAGTAGATGTCGAACCCCTTTTGGTTAGTTCGTGTGTTTACTTCTTTAGATTTGAATCTCCTTATTAAAAATCCTAGCTCCACCACTACTCATAGACATGTAAAAGAGAAATGATATTTCCACTCGGACCACAACCGAACTTTCTATCCTTTTAAGGAGAAGGAAACTAAAAATGGAATGGTAACGAACGTTTATTATTGAATACACTAAATCCAAATTCAAAATTAATTATTTGTATTTTTTATGAATGTTTAACATAACATTTGAATCAAAATTAACATATTCAGATAAATCCGTAGCTAACACTCTATCTCCGTTTAAATTATTGTACTTTTTAGCTGGAAGCTGCGGCGATCAGCAGATGCAAATGGGCTTCCTAATCTGCCAGCTCTTAGATGAATATTTGTCACATTGTGCTGTCCAAATTTTCATTTATTTTATATTTATAAGTCACATGAATAGTTTGCAAGTACTAATTTAATCTTAAAATTATTTTCTTAGTATGACAAATTTGGTAAAGTTCGAAAGTACTCTTATCATAATGTGATATTATCTGTTTTGAGAGAAAAAATTAGTACAGTTTTCTTCAAAAGGTTCTATAAGTACTATTCAGAGTATCAATATATCTTATGGATGACACATAGTGAGGGATCGTTTGGTAGTTGGTTAAAATTATAAAAGTATAGTAGTAATGCATGGATTAGTTATGAGGAAATTTATGTATTATTTTATTCAGGTATAAGTTATAACTTATACATGAGTTAGTTATTCATGTATTAGTCATACAATTATTAATTAATTCACTTTCTATCCGACATTTAATAATACAAATAAATTCTCTCATAACTTATATATTTATATGCGGGTTTCTAAATTGCAAACCATATTAATTTTATATATGAACACTAATTATCAACTACCAAACATAATATTATTTATACTGAATTTAATACATGCATAATTCACCTTCAAACCAACTATCAAACGACCCCTTAATTTCCAAGACCTACTAATGTGACACATTGTCTGCTTACTCAACAATCTCTTGCTCGAATTAAGTTCTACATAAACTATCACCTCATAGACTTGTGTAGATATTGATTGTTTGTCGTTCATATCAATCAAGTATTTATGGATACTAAACCCATTAGCTTTTTCTTCATGTGTGTCTTCAAAGTTACCGTAGACAGGCCGTGACACTAAAGTCGGTCCTTTGTTATTATTTTGTTATTTTCATACTCATTTTATCGAATCATTGATTCATGTTATTGTTAGGCTATAGCAAAATAAAGATATTTATATTATTGCATGATCAAATTATTTGATGAAAAAGAGTGGATCAAAATAGCTAGAGACTAATTATACAATTAGTATATAAGACAGGACAATGAATTATGAAAATGATAGATCTAGGCATCTTCTTTATACTTATACCTAATTTTATCTTTAATTATTCATCAATCTAATCTTGTATGACTAGGAAAAAATAATTGTAAACTTAAAATTCCAATAATGCCCTCTCCTATCACTCAAGATTTCTGTTTTATCCATGGGTAATTTCGTCAATATGTTTAAAGCAAAAAAAAACCATTGGCTTGATGCCGCATATATATATGGTGTAAAGAAGATTCCCATATCAATTATCAAAAACCCTACCAAAAACCTAATTTATCTCTTTGTAGGGTATCCCAAAATTTGATGTTAGGTGGGGAAATTGTGAACGATTGAATGAGATTTTTTATTATTTTTTATATGACGTTAATTTAAATTTATCAAATCAATAAATATTGAATGAGGAGTAGTTAAATAAACAAAGTTGTTAGGTGGTTAAGCAAGATGGACCCACTATTTTGGATACATATGAAAAAAAATCTAAGAACTTATATTTTTTCATGAGTTAAGGATAGGATGCAATTTGATCGCATAATATTTTTTTAATTAGTTTGAATAGCTAATTTATTGTAGTTGACTAAATCTACGACACGCTAATAATATCTTTTTGGATTTCGATTGATCTCGTACACTTATTTTTATCTTTTTTAAAAAATAAGCTATGTGGCCTCAACTTTGATTAGAAAGGAAAGGAAATAATTTTCATTTTACGATGTATTTTTACATTGAATTATAATAAAATTGAAATGATAATATAGATAGCGGGGTTTGGATAAAATTTTGATAAAGTTCAGAAAAAATGAGTATCTACCACTCGTAAAAAATATCTCACCGAGGTGCTAAACTTTTCTTTCGATGTGAGTGATCTTTTGGGAAAGATCAATCTGTCATCTCTAATTTTATTCATTGAGCGACGATCCTATCAATCGACACTGTTGGATCACTAAGACCAACTTTCGTCCGTACTCGATGGTTGAGTCTTGTAGCTAAGCTCCTTTTTGTCTTTGCGATCTTCACCTGATCCCATGAAACCTTTGCACACCCTCTGTTCCACACACACTTATATATAAATTTTCGATAAAAAATATCTGATTTACCCTTTGTTCGATCTTTATGGCTCTATCACTAAGTTTAATTGAATCTTTCGTCGAAAAATCATATTTAAAAACTAGAATGAGGTCTAGGTGAAATGTTTTAGGAAAAAAGATAAAAATAGTAGACATGGACTGACGTGGATCCTTGCTGTTTTGGTCTACCAATTATATGACTATATATATAAATATCTCAATTTACTTTAACATTTATTGGTAGGCTCCCCTTTTGTCCACTTAATTTATTTTTTCCCCAAAAACCTTGATAACTATATAAAGCCATTTCCCAAATTAAATTGAATCACATCACAAATTTATAAGCTTTTTATTTCTTATATATATAGCTCCACTTAAAGAATTAGGTACATTATGGTTAGAGTTATGGCTAGAAGAACAATGAGTCATCGGATTTTAACGTGCGATAAACCGGAAATAGTGACGTTTTCCGGCGACCCTGCATCGATAAATATTTCCGATACTATTTTTGGATTTCTCAATAACGAGTCGTTGGAAAGTATCTGTCTCGATTTTTGTGCCGAAAATGAAAATGATGATGATGAAGATGAAGAAAAAGATGAGTCTCAAAATGTTGAGGGTAATCAATTTTGGGAAACTCAGCATCAACTTTTACAAGTAAGTAATTTCAAATACTCTTAAATAAGGGGCACAAAGCATCCCGTACATTAATTAGCAGGGTATTTGATGTGAAAAGTCTAATATAATGCAAGTATTTGTAACTGTTATCACAGCTTAAGTCCATAACCTATAATCACATGGAGATAATCTTTAACGCTGCTCTGAGACTCTAAAATCGAATTAAAAATAATATAAAGGGTCTTGTTTTGAATTATTTTTTTTCTGTTTCCTAGTTTTGCTCCCTTTGATTAAAAATAGTCTTAACATCTTCATTTCCTTGAATTTCTCCTATCCGATAATTAATTTTCAATTACTAAACGGTCATATCATTAATTAATTTTTTTCTTAGCTAATTACTCTTTAAATTATGTCAAGTTGTTTTCAATAATAGAAAAGCTTCGTAGCAAGTTTGATATGATTATAATGAAAAATAGAGTAATGATTTGTTTGTTAAATTGAACTAGTAGCTTAAAGATTCTTTATACTATCCGTGCATATAACTTAAATGCCTATTATTATGTGATGATTTTATAATAATTTTCTTACCTAATTGGTGTAATTTTATAAGTTACCATTTATTCTAGTTACCAATTTATGTTATTAAATAGAGTTATCTACAACTATATTTTTAGTGATCTAATTATGTAAATATTTTTTAATTCCGTCAGGGTGTATTATACCGGACTACTTCCTTAGAATCACAAATCCGAAGTATTACAAAGGAGGCAATAAAAGAAGGAAATGGAATTATATGTAGTTGCCCTAAAACGGCGGACGACAGCTGCAAGACCTGCCTTATGAGGGAGGTTTGCAGCCGTCTGCAAATTGCAGGGTTTGACTCTGCAATTTGCAAGTCGAAATGGAAGAACTCTCCAGATATTCCATCAGGTATATTTTTTTTTTGAAAAATTAAGTAAAAGATAATTTATTTTAATAAATATTTAAGTTATATATATCGATAAAGTAATGAAATTTTTTAAGCTTAAATTATATTCATTCTTCATGTATAAAATTTTTATATAGTCAGTCAAAGTATATCTACATGTCAGTATCCTTAAAATATGAGATTTGTAATCTTGAAAATAAGACACTTGACTTGTTATAACATGTAAAGATAACCTGATGACGTGAAAATTTCTTACACTAATGATGTACTTTATTTAAATCAATACAATTTAACCTATTATAATAAATTATTTATTGCTTATTTCAAAACTATGAAGCAACACTACTAAATATAATTACCTCTTCGTAATGAAAGTATGTATAGAAACTTTGATATGTTTATGTTTTCTTTTAATATGATTGGAATGAAGAGTAACCTTTTATTAAACCTTGAAGATCGATTTAAACTATCAATAATAATAGAATTTACGGAGATCTTGACCTTTAACGAAGATGAAATAATAACTTAAAATCTTTTAATAATAGTGTATAAAATGACAACTTTATATCAACATCTAGAGCTTTTAACTTACTATATATCAAAATAAATAATTATATATCTGAGAATGACATCCATATAAAAATCTCTTTTAATGTATGGCAATGAACCAAATACATAGTTTTGATATTTCTCATACAGCTGGAAATATTGACTTGTTTAATTTGTGGCTATCCACCAGGGACAAAATTTATGACAAGAACTTTTCAGACACATTTTTCTATTCAATCAAATTTAAAAAAAAACATACTATTAGTATCAAATATTACCTTTTTGTTTATTTATGTATATATATTAAATCTTGAATAACTTTAATGATCTTATTAACCATGTTATACAGGTGAACATACATTCATAGATGTTATTGACTCTTCAAACCCTAAAAAGGGAGAAGTAAGAGTTATCATCGAGCTAAATTTTCGTGTCGAATTCGAGATGGCACGAGCATGTGAAGAATACAACCGATTAGTAAAAAATTTACCAGAAGTATTCATTGGAAAAATCGAGAGATTACTATCGTTGATCAAGATTTTGTGCGCGGCAGCCAAGAAATGCATGACGGATAAGAAAATGCATATTGGGCCGTGGCGTAAACAAAAATACATGCAAGCAAAATGGCTTAAAACCCGCGAACGTGAGGAGGCGGCCAAGCTAACATACTCATCCTCTATGGACGAGTATTCTAGCCGGCTGCCTCCCCGGCCGAAGGCCTCCATGCTCACGGTCGATTTGTTGGAAAATTTTCCAAGTTTACGTCTCATCAAGGCAGTTGAAGTAGTGTGAAATTTTGAAAGAGAGGCATTATTATTTAGTATATATAAGTTATATTAACTGATGTATACAATTGGAAAAAAAACCATATTGTATTGCTATAATTGTATTTTGTTCTTTTTCTTTAGGCTTTTGTGGGATTGGAGAGTTTTTTTTTTCTTACGAGAGAGTTAGAGGTTATTGTTAGAATTTTAATGTACTCCTCTTTAATTAAATAATTATCTTGTTTTCTAGGTAAGGAATAAATCACATAATATCATGGCAGGGTACTATTTTACCATTATACCATAGTGTTTGGTGTTTGTTTTATAAAAAAGTTTGATTATCTAAAACAAAAATAGTGGTGGAATGAATAAGATCTCTTTGCCTCTTAATTAGAGGTCTCGTGTACAAGCCCTAAATATGAAAAAATCCTGACAGGAGCACTTTCCCTTTGAATGAGCCTTATACTATATTAAAATTAAAGTAATTAGGATTTCAACATGAATGCCGAACGCCAAGTGAAAGACAAAAAAAAAGAAGAGGAAAGTGGTTGGTAAGTTAAGTTTTCAAGCTTAATTAACTTTTTGAAACACCATGATCAATGTGGCAAGTTTGATCTTTTCATTAATTTTGAGTTTTTTTTTTTTAATCATATGAGCAAAAGCAAAATGATTAAAGAGGCCTTTAAACATAATTTAAGGTTTTAATTTATTAGGAAAGTCTAAACGGAAAACATAGTGTACAACCAACTAGAAGTAGGGTGGGATGGATGAGATTACCTCTACCATTAATGAGAGAGATTTCGGATTTGAGTCATAAGATTGGAGAAACCTCATACTAGAAAGCATTTGTCTCTCTAATTAGCCTACCTTACACAACGGGAATTTGGTTTAGTCGGATCATTGAGTTCCCAATACCAAGTTATAGAAAAAAAATGGACAAATGGTAGGATGGATGAGACCCGTCTATCCTTAAATGAAAGTCTCGTGTTCGAATTAGCCTACCTTACACAACGGGAATTTGGTTTAGTCGGATCATTGAGTTCCCAATACCAATTTGTTATAGAAAAAAAATGGACAAATGGTAGGATGGATGAGACCCGTCTATCCTTAAATGAAAGTCTCGTGTTCGAATTGTACCCAAAAAAAAGAAAAAGATTGCGGTGAACGTGGATCGAACACGTGACCTTCAGATCTTCAGTCTGACGCTCTCCCAACTGAGCTATCCCCGCAATTGTTTATATTGTGGTAAATTTACTTATTTACCCTAATGGTTTCTGTTAACAACACTCATTTTGATTTTACATATATACACCAAACATATCATTTTAAGAATACAAAAATCCTTGCTAGAAACAAAAGATTCATTAATCAAGAAGTTTTATACTCCTCTCGTGTATAAAATAATGAAGCTTTTGAAGTAATACTGATCACACACGATTTAGTCGTTATGTATGAAAATGACAGAATATATATATATATATGTGTGTGTGTGTGTTTGTGTGTGTGTGTGTGTTAATTCACTATATGAGTTAGAGCTAGTTGAAAGAAAATTGATTTCGATTATTTATGTGGATCAACCCAAATTCAATGTGTATCTTTCTTTTCCTTGTTACGAATTAAACATTAAATTGAATTATATACTTGATTAGTTTAGTTAGTGGTTTTACAAATATCAAATTATCATACCCAAAATAAAATAAAATTTGGAGTAAGAGAAAAAATCTCACAATATCTCATTTAAATTAATCGGGTCATATACTAGATTATAATACAAAAGAAAAAAGAATTACGGTGAACTTGGATCGAACATGTGACCTTCAAATCTTCAGTCCGACGCTCTCCCAACTGAACTATCCCCACAAGTGATTATAATCTTGTCATTTGAAGAATATAACACGTGTATCCAACTCCATAAAATTTGTTTGTTTACAGAGGCACTACCAATATTGACAACAAGAATTCTACAATATACTGTCCCCATATATTAGTTACTAAACAGAATGTGATGATAATCCACTATCCAGCCCAAAAATGGCCTACTATGATGGTTTGAATCGAGGGTTTTATCGAAAACAACTTTTTTGTCTTCTCAAGGTAGGGATACGATTATGTACACACTACCTACTTCAAATTCCACAAATGTAATTAGAAATTACACTGAATATATTATTGTTGTTGATTTGATACTGGTGTCATGTTGTTTGGTCTGAACGCCCTACCAACGAGGGGTTATGAATAATTTGGTCTAACCGTCCTATCAGCGAGGGCCTATGATATTGTCTAGCATGCTTTAAATTGCAAGGGCCTATCGTTCGGTTTAGTCGCTTTTATCTTGAATGACATAGATCTGAAAAATATTGGTTACAATCAATCAACAAGTTGAGAGCATTTATTATGTGACTTGTTTATCATTGTATTAACAACTCTAGCAAATAACCACTTTTTAGTCCTTGTAATTGAAATAGAGTCATAATCATTAAGTTTCAAATTGAAATTCCAAGATATTGATTTAACTACTAATTTCCAAGAGAATCACAAAGAAATTTTCTTTTTTTGATCAGGTAAACAGTTTCATTAATCACAACGCCGAAATCGGCTCCGTATACATAAAGTAAAATAATGTTAACAAGTTCATAGATAACAAGGCAAACAGGACTGTTCTTGTGAAGAATCTTTGATTGGGAAAAAGATTGCAATCAAATTCAAACATCCACAAGTCAGAGATACTTTACTTTTAACCATGGGTGTCCCCTGCTAGCTCGCATGCTTCTCAACTGATATCTGCTACCTCGTCCTAACACATGTATTGTGTAACTCTATCCATAAAAGCTTGGATAGATGCAAAGAAATCGCCTAGTGCTTTTTTTGCCTCTTGAACACGAGATCTCTTCATTCTTAATCCACTTCATTGACTGCTAAGTTGCACCCATGGGTGTTCCACATGTTATAAATACTTAGCCAACCACGACAACTCCTTGCTGTCTTTAAGGGCAAAAGAAACATCATCACTGCAACAAAAACGCAACGAATCAGGACCAAAGCAACCATTGCAAGAGTTTATGGTAACACGATGTATAGAGTCTGACACTTGCATGTGCTGAAAGGTCGGAAGGAGAAGTAATACTCCCCTTCACTCTAGAAGCTCTAAGTGAAGGTTTCATCCTAATAAGGCTGAACTACTTAAGAGTATTACAGGTATTGATGAATTAAAACAAATAAAACATGGGTGTTTATACAACAATATACAATAATCTCTTCAAAAAGCCAACAATTCAAGAGTTTATTTGATGTTTCATTCTAGAAGCTCTAAGTGAAGGTTTCATCCTAATAAGGCTGAACTACTTAAGAGTATTACAGGTATTGATGAATCAAAACAAATAAAACATGGGTGGTGTTTATACAACAATATACAATAATCTCTTCAAAAAGCCAACAATTCAAGAGTTTATTTGATGTACTTTAAAGTTTAAACTGCCAAGTTATTCATCCTTCGTATCCTCTCCGAAACATTTCTTTCCTAATAAAAGAACAATCCATGGTTTTAATGTTGAAGATCGTAGTATATATAAACAGAAGTATAAGCTTTCATAAGATGGTTCACACAATTAAGATCTTGAATTCAAGTCTTGTAATCATATATAACCAAAATGCTTAAGCCCCCAAAGAAGAATCAGGCACGAGTTGAAAACCATAAGTAAGTTTATTCCTTATAGTGAAAAGCATTTTAATGACGGGTCACACAATTCAACGCTTAATAATGATGATGAACCCCAATCCAACTTAGCCTACACTCAAATTTACCTGTTAAAAATCCCATTCGTCAAAAGGATGAGTTTCTTTCTAAATATCTTGACAGATGGACTTTTGAGAGTATCATAAAAACGCTACCCCAACTTGTTTGGAGCTGAGGTGTAGTTTTATCATTAAGAAGTAGTTATTGTTAGGACCTTTGGGCACCCATGATTATGCAAACTTGATTATTTGGGATTAGATTCTATAGCGGCATTTTAGTTAAAAGAGAAAATTCAGTAAAAAGGTTTGAATTCACATACAGCTGAGGACTAATAAAGAAACTTACCTTGGGAAGTTAAGCTGTAACTTTTGCAGTTTATGCTTCACTCCAGGTTCACATAGAAGTATTCTGCATTCACCAAGCTTGCATCTGCCACCAAACAAAATAAATGACATAAGTAGGATAATTAACGAAATGAACAAACACGTGCCGACATTTTTGAAGAGTCTGAGCAACATTGATTTCCAGTCACCATTCACTGGCATCCACCACTTGCTATCCATATCAACAATTAAATCTATTTCACAACATTACGAGAACAGGATATCAAAACACAGAACTAATTTGTTACAATGACAGCCTAGTGTTGTCAAAGTCGCGCCGCTTAAGCCCTGAAAAACAAGACTCAAAACGTGTTGAGCGCTTCGCCACGCTTAATGTGCAATTCAGTCTCGTCATCGAGGTTCTAAGGCATACTTTCCTTGCCAATGAGCCTCTTCTGAAGAGCCAATACTAAACAATTGATACATCACTTTACTGTAAAAAATAATTCAATTTCTTTGTTCATATCATGTTTATAATTATTGGTCTCAGACCAATAATATATATTTGTATTTTTTTCTCCCTTTGCACCTTTTTTCATTAAAGCCCACGATTTATTTGCACTTAAAGCCCCAACGGACCTTAGAGCTTTTTTGCTTTTGATAACACTGTGAGCCTCTGACAAGGTTAGGAAATGGGGGTTATCCTACCAGAGTTATGCTAAGAAATCAAGACTTGCCGCACACAATATATAAAATAAAATAAAATAAAAAATACAACAAAGTAACAAGGATCGGGGACTTCATTAATCCAAGGTTAAGAATTTATAGCTTGATAATTTCAGGAAGCTAAAGAATATTGTGGCTTACCCAACTTTTAAAAGCATATCCCATCCTGGAAATTTTTCACCATTGCTTGTACAAAGACAGGAAACAGTTGTTGCCAACTGCATTGAGAAAATTATTTTAGGGAGCAAACTTAAACAACAATCAAGCCAACGTATAGGCCATAAGATTATATATAAGTGCGTAAAAACCAAACCAGAGTTAATAGTAGAATCAAAGCGGGCAGACTTTAAATTGAAAAAATAATAATTGATTAGTCTGTGTTTTTTTTTTTCACTACAAAAGATGCATGATTTCACTTCAAGAGATACATGATACATCAGAAAATCATAGATGCCACACAAGAGGCAGGTGAAACTTCAAAAGGCAGAAGACAGGAAACTACCTTGTCAAAGGTGGTCTCGCTCATCCCCGTCTTGTGACCCTCATAAACCATAGCTGCCAAGAAGATTTTACTCAGCTTGGAGCTGCTTCTCATCACCTACATGAAACAAATAATTAGACATATTGCAAGCACTATGAAAACAAAATCCTTCATCTTCTCCCCCTTGTAGCCTGTGAAACATCAGCTAGCACTTTGCTGCCGCATCATTATGAATCAACCAAAGAGAAAAACAAGAGCTAGTCCTAAATCATTGGAGTTCCCATTTTGTACTAGGGGTGGGTCAGCATAAGTCCTTGGTAAAATTCATTTTGAAACTTTACATGTATACAAGGATACTCCCATTTTTCCAGCAATAAATAGGATTATAATCTATGGAGACCACCAATTTGGACACCCGAAAACTTTTGGTGAAGCAGATGGGACAATAGCTAAAGTAACTTGCTTCCACCTCAGACCTCTCTTGGCAGAACTCTCTATGCTATATTGTTAGATCTCTTTGGCCAACACCTAAGATGAACGAACTCTCTATGCTATATTGTTAGATCTCTTTGGCCAACACCTAAGATGAACGAACTCTCTATGCTATATTGTTAGATCTCTTTGGCCAACACCTAAGATGAACCACCACCAGCCCCCCCTGATCCATCTGCCTTCCTAGCACTCTACCAAAATTTAGATCATCTTGACCATGAAAACACCAACAGAATTTCCTTAAACCACCCAGATGTTCTACAAGGTCTCCGATCTGCCATCTCCAGTTAAGAAAAATCTGCCCTTCTGTTCACTACCCATAATACTGCCATCTCTCAAAACCCAGCTCATAGCCACAATTCTATCCTATGTCAACTTCCAGTGGAACTGATATTCTCGGCCAACATGGGTCAAATCTAAACCACCATCAAGCCTCTTTTCTTATAAATAACTGTGGTGTCCGGACCAGCTTGCATGCACGTCGACTAATTCCAGGGGATACCTGCTCTACCTCCCACTAGCAACACGTACCACGTAACATGATCCACCAAGGTTTAGACAAATAAGAACAAATCCCCTAGTATTTCTTTGTCTCCGCTGAGATTTGAACCTGAGGCCTCATGGTTCTCCTCCCACTTTATTGACCACTAGGCCACACCCTTGGATGCCATCTTTCCTTTTCACCAGCTCAAGGTACATCTTTCCTCTTCACAATCAACTTCTTCACCGGCTAAATTTAGACATCTTTCCCCAAAGTCCCAACAAACTTTGACTGTCCAATCACAGTGAATTGGAGATTTACTACTAGTGGCACTGTTCATTCACTGGCACCTGCTACACTATGGAAGCCAAAAATGCTTCTTCTCTCGTCCCTGAAAGTTGTGTACCTGTCCCTATAGAAATGATTTCGATCATTTCTCATGCTGTATTGGAAGGTTGTCTTATCCACCTTGTAATTTTTGCTATATATTTACGGATAGGGGTTATGC